>JAAQRH010000782.1:0-44043 GCA_013186785.1 Fusarium pseudonygamai
AACCGGCGAAGAAACGACCAGCGAGGAACATGGGGATAGCAGTAGCAGCAGTTTGGAGAGCGACGCCGAGGTTGAAGACCCAAGTGGCAATCATGAGACCGGGACGACGACCGATGTAGTCAGTCATGAAAGGGGAGGAGAGGGCGCCGAAGAACGTGCCGGCAGAGAGGATGGAGACGATGCTGGACTCTTGGCCGGTTGTGATGTTGGGGTTGCCCTTGGCGTCTGTGTAGCCGGTGCTGAAGAGGCGCTGCCAGTAGGGCATGGCCAGAATACCAGAGATGGTACCTGTGTCATAACTGCGATTGTTAACCTCACGGTGAATGTGAAGAGGAGGGCTGCTTACCCGTAGAGAACACCACCAAAGGCGACAAACAAGCCGATGGCGATAGCAGGCCATGCCTTGCCAGCCTCCTCGGGCTTGCTGAGGGATGCCCTTCGAATAGCGTTCATAATGAAGATCGACACTCAAGTAAGAGTGTACAATAAAGAACTAATAGTGTATAAACAAGTATGAAGTGTGAGTGATGATAGAACAGAAGAGCAAAAACCAAGGCGGGAGATTGTCTCTTTTAAACCCCAAACAAGGCATCATACCGGTAAACTTCTGTGTAGTATACTTGGACCAAAAACTCTCCTCTTGCGTAACATGACCTCCCCCCCCAGGAAGCTAAAAAGCTAAGCTGGGGAGCTAGCTATCCCACGGCTTGCCCGAGCTAGTGGAGTGCGGAGCAGCCGCACCTTACGATGGTGTAGTTTAAAAAAGGACTAAGCTGGGGGTGAGGAGGTCATGCGGTTCATTGGCTCAGCAAAGATCTGGTGTGGTTGCTACTGTTGGTAGTTGGCTTTCCCCTCAACGAGTGTCGTCACTGGCGAGGGAGGATATAAACGCCTTCACCGCGGAGAGCGGCTTGAACTAAAGAGACGGGTAGATGGTGGCGTTCTACTCTATCCCTTATGATGATATAGCTATAGCAAGAGATGGAGTGCGTTGCAACTATGTAGAAGTATCTCGTCGTTTTGGGCTGCAGAACCCGCCAGAGCAAACAAGCTTCCCCAAAAAAACTCCATCTTCCCCAGGTCCTGTTTTCCTCGGCGCCCTCGTGCTTAAACGGACAGACTCAATCTCCACATCCACGTAATTTGGAGTACATGCACTCTAAATAATCGCATCGCCTGGGGTTGTAAGTTAAAGAGTGGATACCTCTTCCACCCCCGAGCCAAGAGCCGGGCCAGGCCGACTCGGCGACGCAGATGCCGAAGAGCCCTATTACCATTTTTGGCAAGTTTGTTTGACTTTGGTGAGTGAGCTTGGTTGATGATATCTTTGCCACGCAAGAAACTAGATATGTTCAGCTAAACAATCGAGTAATTTTCAATCGCAAAAGGTGTTAATTACTGATGATGTTTGTGAAAGGTGTTAAGCAGCTGATGCCCAATTTCACTGGTGACGCTTTCGGAGCCGGCGGCTTGACGAGTAGCGCGCGCAAAGACCATCAACCACTTCGGCCCTATTGTGGAAGTGCCTCTTTTCTTTTCATGAGGGCATTCAGGCCCAACACAATTTTTTTTCTTCACGTCTACTGACTGCATACACTAATAATAACCTTCCGAGGGGCTTTAGCTCAGTTCAGTTCAGCTCACCTTTTACGAGTTACCATAACGACACTGTCATATCATGAAATTTCTGCATTGAATGTGGAAACAAAGTCTCATGCGTTAACTAACTATTGGGAATGCGGAATGGCGTCGATGCCTCGCTTAGAATAAGGCGCTTGGCGCTACAAGGCTGAAGGTGTGAGGCGGCAGAGCTGTAGCTTGGAGTGGCTGTTGCTGTTGTCGCTGTGGTTGGAGAAGAGGATGGATGGGAAACCCTTGTTCAGGCCCTAACCTTAACTTTATACTGGTGATTCAACAATATGCATGCATTGAAGAGGGAGATGTTTGTTATTCATCGCTATCGTTGGAGTTGCAGCCTCGCAATATGCAATTGGTGCTTTTGGGTATACTGAACGCCATCTCTGTTATGATACTGATGTTCAATTGAAGAATCTCGATATATTAACCATTCTTAGTGAAGAATAACTAGTGTCTCACAGCAACTCGACTGATTAGCGGCGGCTGATTCTTCAACACCAACTCAACAGTCTCGACTAACAAACCCTAGATTCCCCAGACACTCACTCCATGGGGCCATCAGCATCAGCATCAGCATCAGCATCGCATCGCTTAACACCCAAAACCCCGCATATTGGGGCGAGACCAGCTTGTCAGTTGATGATCATGCCCATTTCCACTCAATCCTCCACCCTCAATAACACAAACCCTAGTCACTAGCTTGTCGGACCGGTAATGCCACCTAGCGCCAAGTCTTGTTAGCAGAAGCACCGAGATCTGCACCGTTTCTCACGGCTACCGGCATCACCATATGGAGACCTCGAGCACTGAGCAGGGATAACTCGACTCGTGCGATCCCTTCATCTGTTTTCGAATCGGCGGTATTATGGAGTCGACTAATATATCTCTCCATCCTCCACGTCCACGGGCTCTTGACAATCCCCGCGGGGGAGGGGGGGGATAAGCAACCGTTGGGCGAATACAAATGTCCGTTTATCACTGCGACCTTCCTAACGTTAGTCTAGTCTCTTTTGTCGGACCGTTGAATGCTTAACACGTCCCACTAATGTTTGACTACAACCCCCGACTTGTATGACTGCATGCTTCTCCATGGGCACCCCATATCATCTCCAACATTTGTAGATTGGCTCTGCCTACTCCGTATGGAGTATGTACTTTACTGATAACGTTCCCATTCTGTGTGTATGCGGGGTTGGCCATGTAGCCTAGGAGAGGAGAGGGAAGAAGATACAGGACCTTGATACTAAATGACAAAAAGATTAAAGTAACTTAGTACATGTTTAGGATATATTTTGCTGAGTTTATTTTGACACCCTATATCAAGGTCCGATGTTTTCTACGTCCGAGGCCATGTCACCGTAGGATCTGGGGAACTTACTCCGCTTACATGAAACCATCCTTCATTGCAACTTTACTAGGCACTTGATGACAAGAAGGGCCATGAATCTCTGGGTCTATTGGTATTGAAGGATGCTGGAACACTCATAGGCAACCAGATCCCAACACTACACTTGGATGTTGGAACAAGTCATAAGTCGCGTTCAAATTTGTAACCAGCGAAACAGATTGAATGAATTGCATCGCTTTAAACTCTGTATCTTCTATCTGTTCCCCTGACCTCTTCCGCTGAATAATACACCACAAGAATGATAGACTAAAATTCGACATACGCTTTCCTCCCGACCCGAGAGACGACCTGGTTTCAACCCCTTTACTATCTTCCCGAGAACACTCTCAATCAGTAGAAGTCTGTCGCCCCGTCTGTGTATATGGCGTGTGCCAGTCCTCTGGATTTGTGGCCTTTATATCCTCGATTTTCCGTTCGTGCTGATCCATTTGGTCTTCCGTCTCACTCATTTGCTTTGCCAGACTTTTGAGATCTGCCATTTTGTGACATAGGACAATCTTCAAGGCCATATGATCTAGTTCCTTTTGAGCACATCGCTTGGATTGTTCGACCACTGCCTCGTACAATTCTCCGATTATGCGGCGGCGCTCTTGATAATACGACACGCTAGTCTCGCTACCGCAGGACGTAGGCGCTGTAGTTTGATCATTAGAGCCGTCGCAACCATGGCTATCGTCCTCATCAACCGTCTCGGACGGCGAATCGACCATAGGCGATGTATGGACACCACGCTCACCACCATTCTCATCAGGGGTATCGCCGCTCGCAGGTGACTTATCACCATCGCCCTCATTAGGCTCCTCCTTAGAAGGCTCGCCACTCGCAGGTGACTTGTCACCATCGCCCTCATCAGGCTTCTCCTCAGAGGGCTCGCCACTCACAGGTGATTGGTCAACCTCTTTCCGATATAGGCTGTAATTGGTGTAGTGGGATTTTAGGACTTCTTGCAGAGAGGTATTCTGGAGCTCTGCCTCTTCAGCTTCAACTGTCCCCTCAAAAAACATACCCCTTATGAGCTCTGTAAAGTCGACCAAACCGTCAGTGGTCACTTGTGCCACGATGCGTGATCCCCTAGGCCCAGGGTCTGTACCGCCCGGACCACGAATAGTAAAAAGGAAAGGTATCCTGCGTTTGAGACAGAGGTAGGACTTTATGCGAATCAGGACAAGGGAAAATCTTAGACCTGAGTCCTCAAAAGGGACTATTCGTTCGGTAATGAATTCCCTTAAATCTTGTTGTGTAATGTCCCCGTGTCGAAGGCCGCTGCGGATCACGAACCTGATGTATTCATCATTTACTTCACCAGAGATATAGTAGCTGTGATATGGCGCGGAGTAAGGATCTTTGCCGAAGAAAGCGCGAGTTCTTTCTACAGCGGCCTTCTCCTTGGCATCTGGTTCCCTGACGAACCACTCGCAGAGGAGTTTTTCTTGATCTTCAGAGGAAATGAGCTGTGATTGTAGTTGATGGTAAACCATTCGTCTGTGGTTCTGCATCTCCACCGTGTATGTTGGAGGTGATGGAGGAGGCCACATTTGTGAGGCCGGGCCGGGATGTGCTGGGCGTTGTAAAACACTGCCGTTTTGGGACGAAGCTGCAGCATTTTTGCTGCTCTCACTCGCGTTGGACATGTTTGTTGATGTAAGGGATGCAGTGTGTAACGAATGTTGATGAAGAAGAAGATGATGATGAAGCTGGAGAGTGATGCTGATTTTGAGTTGGACTGTAGATGTATTGAGGAAAGGAACTGGAAAGAGGATTCATGTTCGGCAGGCTCAGTCTAGACTCAGCAAAACTTGCCCTGAATTATCCTACCTACCTGCCTAAACTTATGAAGTCACCTAAGACTTTTTGTCACTTAGAATCCAGAACCCGAGTTTTCTTTCCTCCCTTACTCAAGGTAAGTAGGTAAAGCTACAACTGGCTCATAAAAGAAGGAACTGGACACATGATTGATGGTCAGCAGGCTCAGTACATGAGGTGAGCTTGAGGGACAGGAAAACACCAGACCTTGATATGAGGTATCAAAATAACGCAATAAAGATATTGAGCTTAGCAAATGTATCCCAAGATTGTGCCAAGTTGCCTAAGTCTTGTTGTTACTTAAGGTCGAGATCCTGACTTTTCTCTTCTCTTCTACTTACATAGGAAGGTACTAGGTAGGTAGGGTGAGCAACAACCTCTGCAGCGAGGGAAGCTTCATTTTATCCCATGGGAGTCGCTGATCTGACATCAAGATGTAGGTAGGTGCCTTCAACCACGACGCATGGCAGTGGAGCTTGCGAGCTTTCATAACCTGCTCGACGTTTCTCTACTAGACATCTGTGTGAGGAGTCCACTAAGATTTCGAGGACAAAAAACCATGGATGCTCAAACCTTTTGTGAAGCCCAGATATCACGATACTTGGGCCACAGACTCAGAACTAATGACAAATGTTTTGTTCCCAGACTTTACGCCTTAGCTTGCCCCTGATATAAAGCTCTTGATAAGCCATATATCGAAGTGCCATTTATTAAGACTACCTTAGCTAATTTCTTCTCTGGTCCACGAGGCAATACTTGCAATAAAAATAGTTCCTGTGTGTTCTATCTGAACAGATCCATCTCCGCCGACTGCCAACATGTCTCTCATCTAGTATAGTAAGCGTCGAGATAAAAGCAAGAAAGGACAGTCTTCATGGAGCTCCCATTCTCTTGGCACTCTCTCGAGCGTGGCAGTCTTATAGGTCCTCTCATCCACACCGTTCTCTTCCGCGTCATCACCCCTATTTAGCAGCCCCAGACTGATCCTCCTTCGACTTCGATAGTCTCCAGAGCATCTCGTTCAAAGTCAGTGTACCCCAACTGTCAATGCTATCATATTTCGTCACTTCTCACATGGTATAGTACTCCCGAGGTTCTCTCAGTTCAGATCAAGATAGGAGCCTGCATGCTGGAGCCACATGCTCTCGCCGTGTTCCTCCACAAGTCGTTGCGCTTGGATGATCTTCAAGGTCATCGAACGAACAACGAATATCGGAAGAAGTACTTCAGACGTTGGGGTACTCTGCAGATGCTGGTTTGGAGCAATTCCAAGCGAATATTGAGACGTTGTGCTTGGATGATCTCCAAGGTCATCGAAAGAACAACTTCTGCATTATTCTGAGCCGCAAGAAGGGCCTCCAGTTGAGGGAGCACCTCTTCGGAAAGTTTCTCAGCCCCCTCGGACCTCTCGATAGGCGCGTGTTCAGGAAACTTGCAGGCTTTTGTAATCAACAATATTATTTGCGGCGTTGTAGAGTTCGATAAGCGTGAAGAATTTCACTCCAAAGACACAAGCACCCTCAAAGTCAACTGCTTCATTTGTTAGATCAATGAAGAAGATGGACTGTATTCCAAACTTACCTAAGGAGATCTTGTCGATCTTGCGACGGAGACTCAGTCTTCGGACGAGCATAAAATGCATCTGCTGGCAGATCTCATCCACCACCCGTAGTACTGCTCATGTTTCTTAACCTGCAATGATATCGTGTTTTCAATGCATTTTTTGTTCTTCCACTCTATATAAGGAGCGTTGTTTATTAGGGCATTTGGGAGAAAGGAAGCACGAGTACCAAGTACTGGTGATGGCACCAGAGTCAGATTCTGGGTGAGCTCCATGGTAGTTGGCATCGTAGTCAGGAGTGATGGCTTTCGAAACCCGCGAGGGTCGAATTCCGGTTGCGGCCATGGATTGAAGATAAGTCTGGTCTTTGTTAATCTCTGTATCAGACTCTAATAACAAGCCGTTGAGGACTTGTTGATTGATATCAGGGACTTAATCTTGTCCCAAGATTCCGGAGGCGCGCTTGTCGTCATGGAAGTTGTTGGGAGATGTACCATACTCTTAGTTATATAAGCCAGAAGTCGGTTCCTGCCTGCTCCGGACGGGTGGTCCGAACGCCTGGGCACTCAGGGCGTGGATCAGCCTTTGCAGTCTTTTTATAAGCTCGTTCGACCAGTTTTTTCTCGAAAGTTGATGGCTAGGATCCCTCGAAACGAGTAAGCTATGACTTACTTCTGCCAGCGTCATCTACTGCAAGGCCTCGCGCAAGAGTTCTCTTCCAGTAAGAAATAGGTGAGATTGAAGGATGTACGCAGCGGAAGTCTGCCTGGCACATAATTTTGAACAACACATGATTGATGCTTGCAGGAGCGCCGGGGGTAGCAGCGTATTGCTGCAAACTCATCTGCCTGGTTATATATTCTTGTTCCGCGATCAAAAGCCAAGGTAATCTGTGGTGACAGTTTCGTGCATGTTGCCCGGAGACGTTGGCTGCCTGCTTTCATACATCAAGGTTGTCCAAGATGGTTTTTCATATTTCGAATCTGAGCTTTCAATGGTTCTTCCGCTCTCTATATATTCTGTCTGTTTTCGTTTACAAAGGTTGGTAGATCTGTGTCGAACAAGAGTAAGGTGAGACTCTTGACCTTCGGCAGACGAGAAAAGATTGGCAGATCCTTTTACATTCTCATTTCGAAGTATGTCTAAGGGGGAGCGTCAGATGGCCCAGCCTAGTCTGAGCCATGGCCGGAACCATCGCTCTGGTCGTCGGTGTCCGGGTCTAAATATGTTAGCATGTCATTTCAACATTTGAATAAAGTAGGAATGGGGTATCCTTACGAGCTTCACCTCGGCGGAGCCAAACAGTTCGTGACGTTGAGAACATTCTCTGAAGGCGAAGGGTTCAAGCCTATGCAACTCGAGGATTATGGATAAGTCGTGATTGCAACTGGTCCATGTACTGATTGGTAGCTGAGACCATCGCGAATCCCTTGACCACAGCCACGATCGCAGACAATCTTGGAATTGCTTTAACTCTTATGTTTTACCCTTTTAGCAAGCCTTCGAGTAGTTTGTCGACCAGGATGTTTTGTCTATACAACGTGCATTCAAATATTCGTGAGACTGCAGGGCCGGCTGTCAAAGATTGTATGCAGCCTTCTTCAGCTCCGTCTCCTCGTCCCCAGGAAATCCAAATGAGATGGACTGCGGATCAGCTCCTCGTCGCTTGTCTTGGTTGTGTTAAGGGGGAAGAACTTCCAAATACCACACATGAAAGCAGCAACAACCAGAATAGAAATCACAACTTCGGCGCCATCTGGAATCTTGAAGGCAATGGTCAAAGCCATGATAAGTAGTTGCGCTCTGGTAAGGAATGAACTTTCTGAGAGATCCATCACTCATGAACCAGGTTTCCAGTAATGGTACGGCGCGGCCGGGCAAGTTTACGAACCTATTTGGCCGCCGGCCCAGAAGAGTCTTTCCATCGGGAAACATCTTGGACTCAATGTAACTTCTTTCTGGATTTCAGTCATCGCTTTACTATTATCGTGTTAAGTAATATATCTGCAAGCCTGGGTTATTGACAAACGATGCTTAAGTGCTCTTTCATTTTTGCGATCCCTTCATCGAACTTGACCTCCCGAGCTGAAACCCATGAGTGCTGTCGCAGCTGGCAAGGCGAGGAGAATCAGGGGTAATTTCAGCATTGCGCTTCTATTCGCTTTTGGAAGTAGGCTGAGTGGTAGCAGGCAGCTTACCACTTGATGCAGGACGCAACGACTCCTTCCTCTGTGTTCCTCTAGTGGAGGAGGCCGAATAAGAAAATGCCTGTAATGTCTTGTGTAAACTCCACTGCCGCGTCTTCATGTCGAAGTATTGCTTGACGTACGAGGCACCAAAGATGTTTCAACGGCCCATCGTCGGGCGAGAACATATTGCACACTAGTGGTACGAAGTATATGTCCAGATAAGGACGCCTATATAGTATATAGCCCAGCAACTTTGGTGAGACTTTTCATTACCAGCCGGCCCTAGTTGTTGAGAGGACGCGGGGGGTTGTGGTTCCCGTAAATGATGAAATGGTGGTGTTCTAGATAGTCCCACGACAAAATCTGTGGTGAGGCTGGTTTCCGATGAGTTTTCCAACAGAAGTCGAAGGTCAAGCTTCTATAAGCGGCCTGCTGGTGAACCCCGCGGTCGATGGGACTAGACATTGGTGGGAGTACGTATCTTCTACATATCTGGAGATAGTACAGCTGGGGCCCTAGGTTGATCTGCATATGCTCTATTCAGCACTGTGGTAAGCAGGTCGGCGATTTATATATTAACACGACGTGTGTACATCTTGCAGAAATTCACGAACGCCAACTCGCCGGGATCAGGCAGGAGTTCCCGTCGTGTGCCTCTCGGCTTTTGCACGTGTTTGAGAGCCTCTCTAATATAACGTCAGTAATGCCGAATCACAGCGTTATGTGCGTAAGAGGGCATTCAGAAGGGTATGCGGGATCAATTCCTAGAGTGGGCCTTGGTGTTGTGGGACAAACATCAAGACCCGGATTAACTATGACCTGCTATTCGGGACGGCTGTGATTCTCACGCATCAGTCAGGGTCCGTATTCCGCGGGCCTCGAGCATCTCTAGAATCATACTACATCGTCAAGGTCAGTGTCGGCACAACAAGGAATGATGTGTTCTTTTACAACCTACAGGTCGGGCGGTTGAGCTCAACACCTGCGTTGGAAAGGGCAAGTTAGGGGGGTAGAACTTACGCGCCGGTGATGGGGTGATTGACGTACATCAGGCACCGCTCGCTACGGGTATGGGGTCTATGACTTCTGAAGACGAAGAGACTAGGATGAAGAGAAGATATATAGGAATAGAGAGAGCACTGTATGGCACTGTACACAATGTAGTAGTACTTGGGCGAGTTGAAGTCAATATATCGGACGTGGCTGGTGGGATTAAGCGGAAAGGAGTCCCGGAGGCCTGAGCGGGGCATATAGAATGCCAACTGGAGACCACTTCCTTCGACTGTGCTGCTAAAGCTTGGTGTCCTGAGAGTTCACTAGCTTCGTTAACCCTAATAATCCGAGCCATGGCGAGAGACGCATAATCTCGTACGTCAAACTTTGGTCGAAGGAGGACGCTAACATCTTCATGACCATCACTGTTGAAGCTGCGTGAAGTCCTTCAGATTCAGGCCGGACTTTCATAAAGTCTCGTCTTCTTTGCCTGGTCAGACATATCTTATGTATTCCCCTAACCACAAGTTAGGTGTTTCCGTGTTAAGTTCCGAACCAGTCTTCTAAGCTGTATTCATATCGGAACATGGACCAGTGGGTGGAGATGTGAGGCTCTATCATCTTCCTGAGACAGAGTTTGCGTTCTGTAAATAATGGTTATGGTTGAGGCCTGGGGTAGCTGAGTGCCTTCGCCTTGGCCGCCTCGAGCTGCATCTTGAGCTTCTCATTCAGCTCTAGCTGTTTGGTGAGCTCCTCCTCCGCAGAGCGCCAGAAGTCGAATACCATTTCTGACGCTCCTCCGCCAGCGCAAGATTCTTCTCAAGGTCCTCATTTTCGATGGCAAGCTTGCCGTTGTTCTCCTGGAGGTGATTGAAGAGATCGTTGACGAATTTGTTTTCGGTCTCAATTCGCTCGATGCGTTCCTCCTTTGACCATGTTCAATTCTGAATCCTGAAAGCCACATTGGAGTGATGGCCTGTAGAGACAACTGTCCATTCTCATCCTTCTGAGGCTGGCCCAGATAATCGACCATAGGCCAGAAACCCCATTTGTTGACCTCAAGCTCCTCCGAAAAGGACAGGTGGCTAAACTCAACTGCGTCGGTGGCAGTCCAGGGCTGTAACCCGATCCATTGGTAGCCGAGGAAGATATGCCCTCGTATATAGCTGTATCGACCATGCATGCCTAGTCTATTGGCTTCAAGTGCGGAATCAAGACCAGGAAAGGCGCGTAGGAAGTTGTATAGCACAGGATTGCCTTGGAATGACGTGGTATAAGATCAGAACCGTCCAGCTATGGCAGTCATGCGGAAGTCGACGTGTCAAAATCACTATGCTCATCACATGTTGACACTCGCAAGTATATATATAGGCACGCAAGGTCGCCCTTAAACTGTGCTATAATTGTTCTGTGCAGAAGAGATGTGTGAGGAGAGATGTTGTTGAGGCTGCGACTGTCTTGATGATTTGGTAAATGTGATGGATGATTTTAGTTTCGTTGATGTTTTGGTTGATGTAGAGTACGATGGAAGAAGAGATAAATGGCCAGGATGCATGTTGAGAATTATATATAACGGAGAAACATACAAAATCGAGAATGTCTCGGTGCTGCTTTATCCTCCAATCCGCTCTGTGGTATTACTGGCTTTGCAGAGTAGGTGAAAATAATAAATCGCTTTAATTTATGCTGTATTGTAGGCAGGCTGACAGAGGAAGACTCATAAAGGAGTGTCAATATGGAAGCAATCGCAAATGCACATATTGGTATGATAGACGCCAGATTCATCCCCTTGGGCCATTGGAGATGATCAGATGAAGTCCAAAGTATGGATTGTTGCTCCAAGTAGTCCTCGTCGGTAGTATCCCTTTGTGCATGCGACCGCAACGGGCCATCCTATCATACATGATTGTCTCTCTGGCCTTTCCATCTTGAATCAGCAGCATGAAGGGTTGTTATAATACGCTCCAGTGCTAAAATAGACTGAGATTGGCGGCTTGGGGTATTATAATTTAACATCAGTTGTCTATACAGCTTGAGAGTCCAAGTTTATATCTTCGCCAATGGCAAAGCCATGTGGGAGAACAGGGTTGATCGATATTTCCATCTCCTCAGATAGGCGACTCATGCTTGGGGGGAGGGGGTTGTACAAATAGAGCTTGTTTCTCCGGGAAATGGGTGCAGGTATCGCGTGTGAACTTTCAATGTATTGAGGTTTGTCGATGTGGAAGACACGGAATAATATAGATAGCGGAAGAATGGCTTCCCCATGATATTGTAGTTGGAAATAGCCTCGGCTGGCCTGCTCTTGGCCGTATTCGTGTACCTAGGCAATTCTTGAGTACAAGTACCGGTGAGGTACGGTAACGCAAGGAAGCGCGTGGAGCAAAACCTTCTTCCGCATCTCCGTCGGGAGACATCCTCTGGGTTGCTGAGGTAGTCCCAGCCATTAACGAATCTCCATGGGGTTCTGGTGTCTGTGCGAATTCCATGGTTGAGAAAGTAGTTTTGAGCGGCGTCTGAGTGTTCACCGGCCCGTCACATTAAGACAAAAGTGTCGAGATCGGCTCGCTAGTGATGTCCTGGACTCCGTCTTTGCTGAGGGAACATCATATAAAGTATAGATCTTAGATTTAACTCAGTTGAGAGCTACCTTAGGCTTGACCGATCTCTCAATTGCTCTGCGATTGTGCAGTATATAGTGGCAGGGAGAATACCGACAGACATGATAAGATCAGTGACTAGCATCGGGGTTTGCTGGGAGGTAACAACTCTTCAAACAGCTGATTGAAAGCCTTTCTGACAAGTTTCTCGACAACTTGTTGTATCGCGAGGATCTTTGATGGGGCCGTAGACGAGGCGTGCCTTGATGGTGGCACAGGCCGCGAAGTTGGGAACCTGGTGGTGATTGATTGTGGGAACTCTTTCCCCGACCTGTGCTGGTTGGGTTGGCAGTGGTTTTATACTGACATAGGAATCCATGAGAAGTTTGAGATTCCTTTTGTCGTCGGTTTAGCCATTAGTCCCATATCTCGTCAGGCTTTTGGGTCATGAGCTGGTTTCCACGGTGCTCGTGTGTGAGACGGTGTCAATGTCTATAGACTCGTGACACGAAGACTGACCGTTGGTTCCTATGCCATCTCTAGGATCATTGGTGAGAGCTTTTACAGTAATCTTCAAGCTTACGGTATTATAATATAAAGAATGGAGGTCTCAGCTGTGTTGCATGTTGTGGTAAGGCCCCTAACGATAGCTGCAGCAAGGATGATCATGCCACCCTGGCCCAGAGATATCTGCCTTGCCTTCAGCGACCTTACCAAGGTATTTGCCGAAGCGCTCGTCATCGTTCTCGATGAACAGCTTAGAGTACTGGCTCATAGTGAGAAAGCTGGGTGTCCCCAGAGGATTGGTCAGGTCCTTTGGGGTGGAACTGTTGGCCTCTAACAGCGGGAAGTACCATTTGGTACGGATATAGCTGCATTCGCGGCGGACATCAGCCGCGTCGTCAGATGGGGTAGCCAACTGGCTGGCAGAATCCAGGAGGATTCGGTTGAGGGCCTGGCTCTGCGCCTTCGGCATCGATTTTCTCCAGTGTTGTCAGGCATTCAGAAGTAGCGAGATGGTGGAAGGACTTGATGGAAGTGAGGAGTATCTCGAACCCATCAATAATTGTCCATTCTTGTGAAGGGTCATTTTCTGATTCAGAGGCGCCATGGGGGAGGCCTCCCTATCACTAAGAACCCCCGTGATATTGGTTCGATCCTCAATGTTGAGAGGACGCTGTGTGAGTTCCAATCAGATGGGATATATAAAGTTGAGCTTTTCTGACTATCGGGTGTCGTTATTGTTAGGATCCATATGAGAGGGATCGGAATTGGGTATCCAATAGCTAGGACTAATCGAAACCATAGCTGGCGAACACCGAGCCTGGCAGAGAAGGATGGTAGTTGCGCCATTTGCCTCGGCTGATCAGTGAGGGCTTCGATAGATCGACCATCATGGTTCTCGGCTCGAGTTCACGAGCCACTTTGATGTCTAGGCCTCACGGAACAAAATAACTCAGGTGCTATGCTATAAATCATGAAAGAATTTGGGTAAGGTTATATTAAACTGAGACGGTCTTGAGATTACTCATTTTTGACACTCGAAGATAAATGTCTTGGGTTCGTTTGCCTTTTCTTGGAAGATACGCGATATGCTTTTGTGAGATAGACACTTTGTATTGCGCCCGTTAGACATCGAGCAAGGTCAGTGAGTCGTGTGGGAATTTTGTTTGGCACGGAGTAGGATGTGTATACACTATAGCGTATGGACAGATGAAGAAGTGCTGGTTAAAACACTCATGCTTCAGCTTGAGATGATCTTTTTTGATAAGGAAATTAGCAGGAAGAGACATTCAAACATGCTGGGTAATGTTATTGTGTTATGGCTCGTGGTTATGTATGATCGCCTCGAGAGCGATGAACAGCTTACGCGAGGAAACCTCCATCAACGCGCAGATGCAGTATCGGTCAGCGAAGATGCAGACCTGAGCATGTTGCATCAGTGTGCCTGCACCGATGTTGCTTAGGTACTTCCTGGGATAGGTACTCCTTGGGGTGTTGAATGTCCACTCCTCGTAATGGAAACCGAAGGTCATTGACAATGAGATCCAGGGTTCCAGTTCTATATATAAAGTCAAACCCGAACCGCACATGGATGACGAATTCGATCTTTCTTGCTGTCTAGCTGGCAGTCAGACACATACCGTGTCTGCTGGCAATCGGCTAATGCTTGGTGGTTTATCCCCACGAGTTTATGCTCCGGGTGGAATACAGGGAAAATTATCTCTAGTCGAACCGGAAACTGCTTACGCAGTTTACGCAGTTTTACCCTGGGTAGATTCTGTCGGAAAGTGTGACAAAGTGGAATGCATTGGTTGTCATTCGACAACGTTCCCGTCTAGCCACCTTTCCAAGGTAGGATCGTTGCCTCCAGGTGTATCACAACGAGTCGAAGATTGCTCATCATCCCAGAAGAAGAAGAAGTGTATCTCGTGGCTGTATTTGGAAACATAAGTTGGTTATGGGGATGCAACCACACCAACAGAGGGCATCTGGTGCTCTATATATATTGCTTTCTGGCAACTGTGAGTCAATGGTGATCTCTCCGTTTGTTGTTCATCCTTATGGGTAACCAGGAGACGGAACTAGAAGTTATTGTGTTAGTGAGAGTGCTATCAGTAGGGGAGGAGTTGTCAACTTACGAGGTAAAAATGAGGCCGCCCTGTGGTACTCGATTGCTCCTGGGCTTGCGCCAGGCTTAGCATGATACAGACCAAATACGGAGTGCCTTATCTCATTGAGACATCTTGGTCTTTATCGCTAATTAATCCCCTCCAGTCTAGCAATGTCGTCGGTGAGTTCATGAATCTCATCCTCGTAACGCTTCCAGGATTTGAACATCTAGAAGACGGTGCCGGCGATGACCTCGATACCAAACTTGGTGTAGGTCATGCCATGGTTGGTGGTTACGTCGAAGCAGTGTATAGCAGGCCTACCTTTTGGCCTCTTTTTGGTCATTATACACTCCGTCTCATCATCCGCCTCTCCTCAACCTCACCTCGTCCCCATCATCAGTGCGGCTGGCACGCAGACTCCTTAATATATATATAACGGCATGGACGAGCATCTGCTATTCCTGCCCCTTTTTTGCAACAGCGCCGTCTAGCTGCTTCTATATATTCCTTGAGACTGTTGCAAGGCTTCTACTGTGCGACCCAATAATTGTGAGGACATGCGAGAACGTGCCGGTGTGGGTTAGCTATGATGTCTCGGTGTCATATCGACTTTGAACCGCCACTGTCGGAGTTCTCGTTGCCCAATCTGTTTATATAGCTGGTAACACTCACAGCCGTATCAGCTGCGTCCCAGATAACACCTGGCAAGGACTCCTTTGTCCTTTAGTGCGAACTCCCTGGATTGGTGATCCTGCCATGCAGCCAGTCCCCAGCATGAATCTGTCGAACAGGTTCCGGTCCAACGGGAATAGAAGTTCCATAGTATGGTGGATTTGCAGAAAATTCCTCTCGGGTTATACCTCCTCTGATGGGCTCTCCATTCCTATTCTGAAAGGTTGAGCCAAACCTTCAGGGATTTCACTTCCAACAACCAGGGTCATGATAGAGGGTGCCTAACCCCCCACGTCAAGCTCTGGGCGGAGGAGGATACTCATGTCCTGTTTGATTCGTGGCCCTTCATGGCCCGGATGAGCTCGTATGCGCAGATCGATTGAGCCCAGCACCAGATAGATTCTGTAAGTCGAATTAAGGAGTAGATGACCATTAGCCACTTGGAAAAGGCCATCAGAAGTCGCAACTTGTCATTCTTAATGGATTGGTGTTCGTGAACTCCTCCAAGACAAGGTCTCCGGCCTGTTCCTACTTGTATAGAGCGTAGGCAACGGCAAACTGGCGAGTCTTAGGCCACTCAACAGCAGCTGCCGATGTAATTAAACCCACCGAGACACTTGTAGTGAAGATTCTGCCACTGAAGATAAAGCCCACAACACCCTAATCCTAGCAATCCGGCAACTCTTGTGATAGCTCGAGGGTACCAAACAGGAGGAACTCCATGTTTTTTGGCCCAGAAATCCCTATCAACATCGGGGTTGAGAAGGACGATCTTGGCGATGATGGAGAAGATGTGGCCAAGATCTTCTGATTGTGGATAGTGATAATGGAACTCGTGTCTAAAGACCTGTAGCATAAACCATGAGTATCGGTTGAATGGTTGGCACAAGTACGTCTTGATGATCTCGAAGATGAGGATCTCTCGAAGTTCATCCTCGATCCAATCCAGCAGCCCAATCTCGACCGACAGCTGGGGGGCCCACTTAATGATTGTGATGAGAGCACCAATATTTCCTGTGGCTGCAAGGGGTGCACTATGGCTGCTTGTTATTACGCAATCTGCGTAGAACCGAAGTTGCTGGGACGTGTCGTAGTATTTGTCAAATTCTACATCGACTATGCCGTGGCTCGGGCTGACATCCGGCATGCATATCGCAGTAGTTACTAGCCTTGGCATCTATACCTCCATGGTTGGAGTCGAACAAAGGCTAGACGAGCTCAGTATAGCCGTAGCAGTTTGTTCTTTATAATTCGAAAGGATAGGTTGATCAATCAACGTTGTGTCTTTCCACGATCTGGTCGTCCGCAAACTTCTCAAAATATCGAGAAAGTCTCGATGTGAATTGTATCCAGTTCCGGGCAAAGGAACAGCGTACCTTCGACGCTGTCGTCAGGGCCCGTTTGACGGCAAAGGTGAACTGTACAAACCCTGGTGTCTGAGCGGGCCGTATACGTAGATCTTCTTCCTGCTGGATATTGCATGGCGGCGCTGTTGGGTAGCCTCTATATTGAAGCAGCCCCTTCTCGATTGGGCATGACCACTTGTCTCTTCTGACATGTGGTCTCCAGGTAGTAACAGCGGTCCAGGAGTAACAGAGTGTCACTTGAGATCTGCTTTATCATTTGGTTGAGCGCAGACTTCAGCTCCAAGCATTGCCATCCGAGGGGAGGGGATGAATGCCTTTGGATGGGTAAACCCCAGATAGGCGGCACACTAACCCACGCTATCTGAAGGCCCCTTGATGCAGTTGAGGACACGAGCTTATGGTAGCCGGCGGGAGTTATCGGCGTGCTCGCAAATGTCTTTCTCGACGCGGTGTTCGGGGGTGGTCGAAGAAGTCGTCCTCAAGCAGGAACCACTTCTGGGTGACGTTAGAGGGGACTGGTTCACCATTCTGCCATGCCTCGGAGTCCATGGGGTATTTCATCCTCTCGTCCGGCAGCAATGCTGGGGTTTTCATGGTCCGGCTTGTGTAAAATTGGCGCAGCAGTAGTTTCACCACTTGCTTGCCTAGGCCGATGCCCCTTATTTGCGAAAGGGGGAAAGACGTGGACTGCGTCGCCGATCTGGACTGTACTGCCATTTAACAAGCGGTTAAATCTCAATGCGGAACCATAATAACTTAGTGCTTATTGTTAGCACTATGATATGTATATTTATTATCGAAAGCTGACCTGCAAAGGCGGCGATGCGGTACTGCTCCCATTCTTGGGGCTCAAGGTCTGGTTATGTTGTATGTTGAACAGTCAGGCTTCACATTCTCGTCAACATGAAGTAAGGCAATGCTCCCCAGGATCGCCTCGTCTGCAAATTACTTGATCGTGGCATTTTCGCTGCCTTCGAGGTACTCCTTGGCGACCCGTACCTCAGCTAGCATGCTAGTCCCTGCTAACCTGAGGGTCTGAAGTGCGAAGCTCAAGCCGTGCAGATTACCACGAGTAGTTGAGGGGTTGCCAAAAAGTACCGGTAAGAGACAAGGGGGCTTGGTCGAAGACGCAGATTCGCGGGCCCAGAGAATGAGTGTTGGGACTGAATTCAGATTGTCGAATGTGTGTGTTGTCCAAGGGGCCACTGGACATGTTCTACACAAAATACCAACCCTGGTCGGACATTCGCACTATACGATGACGATGTTTCTTAATGCTCTTGCCACGGAGGATACCATGGCTCTTGTTGTTGAACCACCCTGGAGCCATTTCCATTTTCAGCTCGTTGTCGCGCGGCATAATGAAGACCTCTTCATCCTCTGTCCAAGAATCAGTCCAGGTCTGAGACCTGGTGGCGAGGCCGGCCGTGGATTAACTCAGCGCGGATGCCGGTAGTCTTCGGTTTTGCAACACCTGAGGGTTATCACATTGAACATATATAGGACTTCCAGTTGAAAGCCTGTTTTTGTTTGATGCAGTTGTCTCGACTGCGTACAGATAATACGCTTGTTGCTAGCAAATTCATCCCAAAACGCAATATATATTGGCGGACTTCTGCCTGGGCTGGTAAAAGCTTTTGTCTAGTCTTATTGGTCGTTTATACATATAAGCAGGGTCTCTTGGGCACTGGTTGAGTGCGACATGACTCTGGACATGACTCTCAGGCGTTGTTATTCAGGTGCCGATCTGGGCGTGCTTTCTTGTAGTCTTTCGGAACGTTGTTGAATTCCGTTTTTATGTTCTTGGAATCGGGCGCGTGTCTTCCTTGAATCGCTCGCGGTAGGCTTCAACCACAGTGATGTGCGATGGTATTGTGATGCTTGATATACCTGACCATTGACAGCTCCCTTCATGATCTCGGCTCTCATCTTTCCTGGAGGGGATGGTTGCTGGAACCAGAAGGGTTCATTTACGAAGGCCAAGACTGTGATGATGATTACACTCCATGTTCCACGGAGCATTCGGCGTTTGAGTGATAGGAAAGTTAATAGAACGCTGCCGAACAAATATATAGTCCAGGGATGCATAAAGCACCTCTAATCTTATGACCATGGATGTTGAGGTCCAGAAGAGAAACTAAAGGCCTAGTCCGGCTTTCTCACAGGTTGTACTGCGTGGCGGGGACCATCGAGGTGCATGAAGCGAATGCCCAGGAGATCGAGGTGCTGATGGGATCTTGACGTAGTTGACATTCGGGAAGAACGAAGTCCATGATGGTCCTACCGGACCCTGCATAAGAGTAGACTTTGTCCACAGCGACGGACCTCTTGCACCATTGTTAGTCATGAGCATAGACATCAAGGTTGGGTGAGATGCTTACCATCAGGACTGACAGGCCCTCAGAGTACCTTGATCCATTGCTTGTCTTCGGCCATGAAACCACTGTTGAGCGTCATTCCAAAGTAAGGTGGCAGCCTGCAGCGACTGGCGATTTGGCTGAAACGATACTAGAATGGACCGAGTAGGCTGATCGTAATACTGTACGCTTCCGTTGGTGAAGAAACGGTACAGAAAAGATTGCCTATCGGGTTAGGTCAGGTCAGAAAAGTAACAGTCAAAGTTGGCGCAAGTAGACTTTCTCTGAGACACACATACCTACTCAAGTGTCGACCACGCGAGCAATCAACAAGATTTGGCTGCATCCGTCACAGTCGACCGATTGCCTGAATCTGCGCTCCCATGTTGACAGGGCACTCCATGATGATCCCGTCCCAGCAGGCATGACGGGAGTTGATGTGAGTTTACCCCCAAGCTGGGTAGCTTCATCGAGGTGGTCATGCAGCTGGCTGGGTACGTGGCCGAGCTGAACTTCTCCACTGCCGCACTCCGCTCACCCTGCGAGTGCTTGCTCTGCACGGTAAGGGTGCCGATACCCAGTGCCTCTAGCGAGTATCACCCTATATTATGAATGTCAGTATGGGCCCTGCTTAGAGAGAGGGGGGTGAAGCCACTCTTTTCGAACTGTAGCTCGAGGGAGGTTGACTAGAGCTGCGATAAGGGTCGACTTGCTCAACGTACCAAGACCGAAGCACTTCCGGATGCCCCAAACAAAAGCAAGGATCATCAGAGCGGACAGAAGGATTTCCGGCTCGATCAAAATGGTCACCATATATACTAAAATAAAAGTTAGCAAAAGCTGTCCTAGACTTATCATAGGCTCAGGCAAGACTTACCTAATTGTTTTCGTTGTTTAAGCATGATCGCTTCTTATACTGGTACCGTCGTCTGGTACCAGTTCGAAGGCGTCATTCCGGGCGGCTATATATGATTCGAGATGGGTCACAGTCACTGAGGAAGACCCCTGACAGGAGAGAGAAAGAGAAATAGAAAGGAATATACATATATATATGTGTGTGAAGATGTTTCTGATGTAACGGTGCTGAGTTGTGAGTTGACTGAATTCTAACCCGGAAATCTCAGGGTATTTATACTTTTCAGAGACGGTCTTTACATAATCGTGTTTTCACTTGCCATCGTTCCATGACATGATGGTCGTGGTGTTTCTAACGATTTGTCCAAGTTTGCCTTTTGCCTAAGCAAAGAGCAAGCATTTACCAACGACAAACCGTTGCACAATCAGTTCTCAACAAGTTGCATCTCAGTTTATAAAAACAGAAACTTTTGTATTCGTGATTTCTCTGCTATCAAGTGTATCATGACCCGCTCTTTGCGCGATCTAATTGTCTATATAAGACCCAAACCTGATTTTCTGTATCCCATGGTATCAAACCACAAACAAGAGCAACAAGCATGGTCTAAGCGATGCTGCCACACTTTTGTCAAATTCTTTTTCGCGATTTTATAAGTGCAATCACCATTGTTTTTTTAAAAATGGCTTTCTTACCCCCGATGTTGTCCGCTGTCGCTTGTCACGATGTCCATCACCACGACGCCGCTCACCAGACGAAGGAGTGGTGGTAGCTGTAGTTGGTGATACTTCAAGTTTGCTGGTATACTTCTTCGCCATCATGGAATTCCATTCAGCCTGGACCTTCTCTCTCTCAGCTTGTTGAGCGTCCCTGGCAGCTTTGTTCTTCAATGCCTCTGCGGTCTTCATTCGAAGCTCAGCCTCAGCTTTGTAGGTGTCCCTTTTGCGCTTTTGAACCCGGCGCAGATGCTCCGTTGCTCTCTGAAGCTTTTCCGACAGTAGCTTCACACGTCTTTCGGCTGCGGTTTCCATATCGTCCAGAGTGGTGTGTGTGTCGGTCTGGGTATTATCCTTGTTTGTGTCTTTGGGTCCTTCACGTTTGTCCTTTCCAGCTTGTTCTTCCTCTTCCATGCGTTGTTGTTCTTCTTCTTCAAGGCGTTGTTCGCAATGTTCAGCAAACCAGTGATCCAGTTGTCTCCATTCCCTCCAACTCATATCCAACTCTCCGCCAAAAAGTTTCATTTCCTGCGCCGTGTCCTTGAGCATGGGATAGTGTTCTGGCCCATCCACGATCTTAGCACACTTCCAGTACTTAGCAAACGATACGGCAATCCTGAACACGGTGTGGTTGTCGGGCCAGATTGCCTGCATCACAAGGAGATCGGGATAGTAAAAGCTTCCTGGAGAGTCGATGCAGGAGCCTCCTTTGATTCTGTAGTAGAAAGGATGGTTGCTTGGGTTCTTGCAATCCTTGACCCAGTCGCGTTGGTCCAAGTACGCCTGTGTCTCCTTCACAGCCTGTTCGCACATGCGCGGCTTAACCTTTTCGAAAGCCTCCATCACTCTTTTCTCCATCTCTGCCAGCCTCTTCTTCTTCTCTCTGTCCTGGAGAGCCTCGAGTAATTCTTGTCCATTTTCAATCTTAATGACAGTGGGAATGGCACCCTCCGCTCTAGGGTTTGGCTGGCTCATGTTGGGTGGTAAAAGGCTATTCGCATATTCGTTGAAGATCCTTGCAGAGTTTTGAGCTTCCACTACTTGTTTGATAAGGCGACGCAGGTCCCGACAAATGCCTAAAGACAAAAACATATCAGTAAATGAGGCTAAATGTTTGAGAGATCACCAAAGAACGTTGCTATGCCATACCAGAAAGCAATGAGGCTGACATGAAGGTTGCGCCCACACTGGAAAATGAATGAAATATCTCCAAATGTGATCGGAGAGAAGATGGTGAGGAGAAAGAAAAGGTTGGTTGAAAGGTCGAGAAAGAAGCTATAGATATGCACCTCAGGGCGGCCTTTTGGCGCTGAATCATTGCCTCATTATATGCGCGACTGAGGAGTCTACCTCAGGCAACAACTCCTATCCTCCCACCCTTTTATGGGTTAGAGAAACAACAATTTAGAGAGCACATTGATCCGATATCTACTGCTTTTTGCTCAACCATCGACCAACAACTTGTGCTTAACATCAAAACTTACAGATATCAATCCTAATGACTCAGAGCTGGACTTGCAGCTGGAAAGCAGTCTTATCAGTATACGTCCTTATTATTTATGATCCAAGTCCTGGGGTTTCTTTCCTCTCCTAGCTGACGAGACATCCGGTATCTTGAACTTTCACTCCTCTACAAGGGAGGGTACAGATGATGTTGTAAAGAGAGTATGGTCATGTATTTCTACCTCAACGTTACATCGCTTCCATCCATTCTCCTCCCATCAAGACTGTAACTCATGTATCATCCGCTGTTTCTTTCTGCATTTACTCTAGATCATCCAATTCAACCTCTAATCTTACGAGATGTAGACAGGCATATCACTTCCAAACAAACTTCCCTTCTGAATCTGAACATCATCACGGTGAAAGTCATGCAACATAAGCCAACAAATCATCCTCAGAACAAAAGTACACCAAACCTCCTTCGCGCTACGAAGATACACTGCATACTCAGCCGTCTGGGCCGCCTGCCCCTTGACAACCTGAAACTCGGAATCTGCGTTCTTGAGATTGAAGAATGTCATTGATGCTGATCTCAGCACAGCCGGGAGTATTTGTTGGAAGTATGCTTTCATCAGGGTGTCTTCTTTGTTGCTTGCGTTTGCAGGTAGGAACGCTGATGTGGAAGCGGTGCTGTTCATCTGGGAGAGGAGTTCTTCAAAGTGTGCGCCAACAATTTCTTGCCCGAGAGATGTACGCTGACTTCCATGCTTCAGTAGAATGTGGTCTTTGAGTGATTCGTCGAGGTCGTCGAGAACAGAGTGTAGTGCATCCTGTGCTTGCCAAGTATAGTTCTGCGAGGAGTCGTGTCCAGGTCGAATGCCTGTCTTTGGAGCGAAGACAGTATTCACGTGAATGGATAGCTGTTCATTTGCCATTTCGGGGTCGTAGTGGAGATATCGTTGATATGCAGCCAGTAACTTGGGGAGGGAGAAGCCTTTCGTGCTCCAGACGCAGTAGCATGGGTTGGGGATATATCTGAAGCAGAGATCCTTGATGTGAAAGACTTGGCCGATCATGCCTATCAGTTCAAAAGTGACTAAATATGTTAGCTCTGCCAGTTTGAAGTGTGAGAGGAGAGCTTACCGGGGAAGATGTGAGACGTCACAGCTCCATCTCTCAAGAAATAATTAACCGCCTTGCGTCCACACCCAAAGGAAGCCAACGTCTCCGCAACCTCCGTTCGACTCCCCAACCCAACATTCGGCCACTCATACAGCGAATTACTGCCCTTATACTCAGGATGACTCTCAGTAAATATCGTCGGAAGTTGTCCAAAAGCAAGCCTCGTCACCGCTTCCGTCGGAATCGTCCTGTTTCCTTCAAACACGGCCTTCTCCAACGTTTGAAAATGAAACATAATCCCCAAACCACTGATCCTGTGACCTTTCGCGAGAAATCCGTTTCCTTCAGCTTGATACACGTTATGGAAGTTGTTGAAGTCTTTCCAGTAGATGCCAAGCATAGCGAGCATTTCTATCAAGCTGCTCATCGTGGTGGTTGCGTAGGGACGGTTGATTGATGGGGGCATATCATCCCAGCTTTTCTTCTCCCGTTGCAGAGCGACGTTGAGGGTGTGTTTGCCTGCGATGGAAGTGAGTATTGCAGTTGCACTGGCTGGTCGAGGCCTCAAGCTCATGATCTGCTGTCTCGTCCAATTCTGCGATTCTTTTTCCATCTTTTGTAAGCTCGATAGTAGCGCGAGCCAAGTTGCGCGCTCGTTCTTAAAGAAGCGCCCTGTCTTGGTGAATGTACCGGTAGATGGTGGCTCGAGATCAGTCCATGTATCATCAAGACTCTTTCTCGTCCCATCAATGAAAAACACATCCGCTCCGTCGATAGGCCCTTGAGCAGTCTTTGAAGTAGTAACAAAGATAACGGGGACTTCGAATAAAATCTCTGTTCGGAACTCTTTGGGTCGCCAAGCTTTGGTCCGGGATTGATGCCACCTCCCCATGACGTTCTCACCACAATTCGGAGGCGACCTGAACTGCTTCAGCGAGAATGGCGCTCCTGGGGGTGGTTCTACCGGAGACTTGACAACGCTTCTCGTTGTGATGGCCCTCATGAGATCTCGGGATATGCGTTGATTGCCACTCATTTGTGTGTAAAACTCGGGGTGTTGAAGTTCCGTCCTGCTCATGATGGGAAAAGCTGATAGGATGGATGAATCGTCTGCGAGACTGAAACTTGTCATTACCGAGCCTGTGATGGAACGGCCGTGGGCAGAGTGTATTGAAAAGGCATCAGTCGAGTTGTACACGCGCTTGTAGACGCCTGTCTCCTGAAGCGCTGCTTCAAACTCTCGAGGTGGCGGTGAATTCGTGCCGTTACTCTCAATCTTTGTCGAGGTTTCCGCTGAAGTTGAGCGCTTGAGTTTTGGCATTCCTAATTCCGGGACACTTGATGTCGGAAAGCTGAGCGATCGTTCTGCACTCGCGTGAAAGCCACCCCATTCGTCTTGGTCGTACTTCCGTGATGTCGCGACTGAATCAGTTTCTGTAGCGTCATCTTCTTTCAAGTGATACAATGTCGGGGCCATGGATGATCGGTTTGAAGGGATCAAAGTGGAATTGTCGGCGATGAACTTGTTGAAGAGCGCTTCGAGGCCTTCGATTCGTCTTTGTGTTGCTTCGCTGCTGTTGAGGACCGCATCAATCTTGAGTTCCAGCGCTCGCTGTGATTCCACGATAACCACGTCTGATTCGCTTCGTCTTGTTAGCGCCTTCAATGCCAAGGATTGATGAGACTTACCATTGTAGGATGTTCAAAATGAGAGTCACAGAGCCCTTGTGCGCCTGAATCTGCCGAATATACTTGACAACATCGTCCTGCACTCTCAATCACTTGACCCGGTCCCATCTCGTCAAAATAACCTTCCCATCTTTATCCAATGGCTTCAGCGTGGATATGAGCTGATCACATGTCTTGATCAACTCACTGATCGTGACAGTCGCATCATGAAGACCAACCGACATCCTCGCCGCTTTCGGTACCGAATCCGGATCATCGATCAAACTCTTGAGGCGCTTTATCGCCCAGTTGATCTCCTTTGTCTCAGCGTGTGCCCAGAGTACTGTTCGGGGACAGTCTTTTATGCTGGTTTTGACGGTGTCGAAGGTTTTGATCACGGCAGCTGAGACTGTGAGAAGGCCTGCGACACCGCTGGCGATGCTGAGGGGGTCCATGGCCCAGGGAGCGAGTTGGTGATGAACGACATTGCGAAATCCGTTGCGGAGGTTGGGGGCTATAGATATGTTGAGCTGAAAATCAGGCTGTGGTTGCTTAGCTGGGATAGGGCAGATGATATGCAGCTGTTGAGCGATATTGTCTCGATGATGTAGTCATTCGCACTTTGGCTTGGCGTAGGGCTGGAAGATTAGTCTGTCCGGCTGACAAATGAGGGAGACCAAGATCGATGATCAGAAATGTATTTAGTACGGGTCGATTCTCATGCATCTTGTCAGAGAAGGTAGGACTATGTCTTGTGCCTCTAGTCCCCAGTTTGCTTTCTCTGTGTAACACTGGCGAGAGATGACAGCAGATGGGTCAAACGAGCAAACAGATTATGCGTTACGTACTCACCTGAAGTAAAATACATGTCACATATTGAGGTTAGGAACATGCATGGTCTACAATAGTTTCATTAGTTTGTCTGTGTTTGTGGTTGTGCATGTGAATAGTCTAGGGTGGCTTGTTACACCTCATCAACAACCTCAGCTCAAACCACAACATCGACAGCTTCTATACTAACAAACCAAACTCCCTTTAATACAAACTGAAACATTAAAAGGAAGCCTAAACTCATCGACAATCCTTCAAGACGCACCCTCAACTTGGCATCACCCCAAGACCTTCCAATACAGTATTAACGCCCCGTGCATGCATCCAGCCGCAAAGAACAGGGGTCCTCAAACAACAACCACTCATCTGTCTCTTTTCCCCTCTTTCCCCAGCCCTACAAGCCTAGGTGGGCTGACATGCGGGCGCGCTACAGGGGTATCACGGCCCGTGAAGATGGGACTTTTGGGGGCCAAGCTCCATCGTCGTTGGACACAGCTACAGCTACAGAGACGGGCGGGTAGAGCGACGCCCGTTCTGGTTACATCTTTCTCTCTCTCTTTTCTTACTGCATGGATGAGTGTTGCATCTAACGTTAGGGGTCGTTTTGATGCGTTGGCCGCTTACAGCTGAGATGTCGTCAAGCGCTGTGTTTTCTCGGCGTGCATGATAAAAGGTCAGCAAGTCTCCTCTTCTGCTCTCCTGTTCTTCATTCTTTTCTCATGTCTTTCTGAACAATTGTATTTACGATTGTTGCTTGTTTGAATAGTCAAGCAAGATGCCTTCATCCTCTTCCTCTAGTTCTTCCTCCTCAAGCCCGTCGTTTGCCGAGATTGCGTCTGGTGTCGCTGATCTCGGCGACAGATCAAAAGTCACGCCTCAGCAAGCGATTGACAAGTTCTGGAAGCAATTCACTACCAAGAATCCCGGCAAAGGTATCCCCAATCACCTCACTCTCAAACCAAGCATATGCTAACTATACAGCAACTACTGTCATTCCCTCAAACACTTACACTGACCTCGCCGCCAAACGAGGCAACCAAGTAACCACCACAACAACCCAAGCATCCTACGAAGACGCCGCAGCAACATGCCGCGCCAAAGTCGAAAAGATCGTCAAGGAGTGCCGTCGCATCAACAAGAAGTATCGCGATCCTCACTTTGACATTGAAGTTGATCTCAAGCTCTACCGCAACGACTGTCTGCACTCTCTCTCCAATGTTGAGAACTACCAACCTGGTGAGGATCTTCGTCCGCAGAGTGTGAAGCGCGTTGGCGATATCTTTGAGAAGCCTTGTTTTTACATTGATGGTCCTACTGCGAATGATGTTAGACAGGGACGAGATGGTGATTGCTGGCTGATGGCTGCGCTGTGTACGCTTAGTGAGAAACCTGGTTTGATTGAGCGACTCTGTGTTGCGCATGATCAGGATGTTGGTGTTTACGGGTTTGTGTTTTATCGGGATGGGGCTTGGATTTCCGAGATTGTTGACGATTTCGTAAGTTTTCCGCCTGTTTGTGTGCCGTGATACAGAACTGACAAACCTCTAGCTGTACCTCATCAAGCCGGACTATGATGAGGGGTACTTTGACAGGATCCTCTTTGACGATATTGAGCGCGTTGATCCGGATGAAGCATACCGTCGCATCTTCCAGTCAAACAGCAGTGCACTGTACTTTGCGCAGTGTCAGCATCCTCAGGAGACTTGGCTGCCTCTTCTTGAGAAGTGTTACGCCAAGGCTCACGGAGATTACGGTGCGATTGAGGGCGGTTTCGGAGGCGAGGGTATTGAGGATCTCACCGGAGGTGTCACCTCTGAGCTTCTGACCACCGATATCCTTGACAAGGTATGTTTCACAATGACCATGCGTACCACAGTATTGACGAGTATGCAGGAATACTTCTGGAAGGAGGAGTTACTCAAAGTCAACCAAGAGTTCCTCTTTGGCTGTAACACTGGCATCTGGGGCCGTGGCTGGGGTGAGCGCAAGGGCATTGTTGAACTCCACGCCTACTCCATTCAGAAGGCTGTCGAGATCGACGGCAAGCGACTCCTCAAGCTCAAGAACCCTTGGGGCAAGGGTGAATGGACCGGTCCATGGAGTAAGCCACCTCAAATCTCACCATAATGAACAAATGCTGATAAAGAACAGGCGACGGCTCTAAGGAGTGGACTGCCGAGTGGCTTCAAAAGCTCGACCACCGCTTCGGCGACGACGGAGACTTCTGGATCTCGTATGAAGACCTACTTAGAAAGTACCAGGCCTTTGAGAGAACCCGTCTCTTCACCGACGACTGGCGCGTCAGTCAGCTCTGGACTACAATGTCTGTGCCGTGGGCACTGGATTACCACGACACGCACTTCTCCTTCACCCTCTCCAAGCCTGGTCCCGTCGTTCTTGTTCTGGCTCAGCTTGATGATCGTTACTTCAGAGGTCTCGAGGGCCAGTACATGTTTGAGCTGGGTTTCCGTCTCCACAAGGCTGGTCACTCCGACTACGTTGTGCGAAGCCAAACACCATACCGCATGACGCGCTCCGTCAACGTTGAACTCGAACTTGAGGCTGGCGACTACGAAGTCCGCGTCAAGATCAACGCCACGCGCAACCAAGATATCCTGCCTATCGAAAAGGTCATCAAAGACAACGCCAAGTCTCGTCGCGAGAAGCTTCTCCGCATTGGTCTCGCATACGATCTGGGCCACTGCAAGGGTCGTTTCGTCGAGACACCCGAAGAAAAGGCCGCCCGTAAAGAGCACGAAGCCAAGATCAAGCAGAAAAAGAGAGACAAGATCAGGGCAAAGCTTCTCAAGGAGCGCGAAGAGGCTCATTACCTTGCTACGCGACAGTTCGAGCGGGATGAGCATAAGAGACTGAAGAGAAAGGAGAAGCTTGCTCTTAAGAAGGCTGCTAAGAAGGCCAGGCAGGAGGCTCGTAAGGCTGAGAGAGCTGCTATCAAAGCTGAGAAGGCGGTGAAGAAGGCAGCTGAAGCTGAGGCTAGGGCCAAGCTTGAGGCAGAGGAAGCTGCGAAGAAGGAGAAGGAGGAAGAGGCTGAGGCTGCGAAGGAAGAAAAGGTCGAGACTGGTGAGGAG
This sequence comes from Fusarium pseudonygamai, assembly GCA_013186785.1. Lineage (NCBI taxonomy): Eukaryota > Fungi > Ascomycota > Sordariomycetes > Hypocreales > Nectriaceae > Fusarium > Fusarium pseudonygamai. The sequence continues at coordinate 28,926 of JAAQRH010000782.1, forward strand.
AAGGCCGAGTCCAAGCCTGAAGAGCCTATGACTCCCGAGTCTACCGCAGACGAGGATTCTAACGAGAAGGATGAGGCGAAGGAAGCCGAAACAGCTGAGCCCAAGGCCGACGAGAAGGGAGCTGAAGCCGACGCTGAAGAAGAGGATGAAGAGCAAGACATCGAGAGCGAGCCCGAAACCGACGTCGAAAGCGTTGGCACGCTCCCCACCCTCGCAGACCGCGAACTCTGGATCCACGTCGACAACTACACCGGCACAATCTCCTCCGACAGCGACTCCGACAACGAATCCACCACATCATCATCCTCATCCAGCTCCGAAGCCGAGAAAGACCCCTGGAACGCCGTGGTAGTAGCCGGCATCCGCATCTTCCACACCGGACTGGGCGAGGGCGAAGACGATAACGACATCAACCTCAAGGTGATCCGACCGATCCCCTTTGGGAAGGATGACGAGGAGGTTGATGTTGAGAAGAAGTGCAGTACCAAGGTGTTGGATGTGGATGATAGTGCCAAGGATGCTACGCTTGTGGGGGATGCGAGTGAGAAGATTCGGTTTATTAAGGGAGATGGGGGGAAGAGAAGAACTGCGACTAGTTTGTTTTGATGAGGATTGAATTGTTTGGATAGTTTATGATAGCGAATTGATGGATTTGGTACTGGGAATGTATTTCTATGTGGTGTCGCGTGCCGAGTTAAGCTTGAATCTACGCTTACCTCTTTAAGATTATGAGGCTGAAACGACGACGACCCTTCTCAGATACAACATATGTAGAGAATTATACTTAGGAAGTATTATATGCACTCATCACTTGACTAGCCATTGCAAAAGGTCATCAAAGTTCCTGGTGAGACCGCAAAGTTGTCATATGCAGCTCTGCTACAACCAACCTCCAACCGCACCGGGCACAATTCTCGCCAAGTCCGAGAAGAAGCATGAACAGATCAATTTTTAATTAGTGATCACATCAACCCAATACTGTCATTCTTCACCTCAAAGGAAGAACTTTAGAAGCCAGTCCCGTCAGCTCGAGCTTACATATGTATTTATCCTCAAAAGCGTCCTTGATCATCATCTAAGCCACGATAGTGGACAACGCTAACAAGACTGGGGTCCAAGCATCTCAAAATAGCTCCCCTAGCTCCCGTGAATTCTCACTCTCACCTTGACGCAAACATACAACGGCCGTAATAAAGTCTCCGAAATTATGCTGTAGCATCATCAACAGATCATCAGTTCATCTTGTAGCACACGACGCAAAGCCTTGGCATGCTGACGGCATTCAACAACCCACTCAACGAGGGTGCCAGAAATACCTTGTCTAAAACCACCCTACATCTACACCAGCATTTTTGTCGATTGAGATTTAGGATGTAATAAAAAAGGACCATCAGTGGAGACTGTCAGCAACGTCAGATCCACAATTTAGGGAATCAGAGGCGAGGTGCAGACAGTTACACAGCCCTACCTACTTGTTGTTGTCCGAGGGAGAAGAGAAGTATGAACTGCTCTGTTTGCAAATGGAGGTGGATTAACTTATCAATTGAACTGTTCATAATGATATAACGACGTTGAGATGTGAAACATGATCGTTCTTTGACGTGGCTGATAATGCCGAGCTAAGATAAGATCTGCAGGCATGATTCGCATTGCATTGCATTCATCTGGGACATTTTCAAGAGGGACGGTAACACAATGACGGATGCAGACGAGACAATTAGTAGGCTATATTTACGGAGAAACAGACTCAGACTTGCTGTAACCGAGCCTCGCGATCGATCGTAACTTATCCACTCAGACTTCAGTCAGCCTCCCCTTTAAACCTGAACAAAGCTCAGCCTTACTGCAGCTAAGCTATATATCCCTGTATAGTAAGTAAATTGGGTCTGCATCATCATCTCAGCAATCCTTCATAACCAACAGTCTTGGCAATTCTTCTTTTCCTCGTTGGAAAAGAACAGACCTCAGCTTCTTCACTGTCGAGGGCTAGGTACTGTAGCCGGTGTATGAGGCCCAACCGCGCACAAACACATCCGCAGTTCAGTCTGTCGATCTAAAACTTGGTCTCTCTTTGTGTCTTACATCCCTTCTCCCTATACCGCTTGCGCCACCCTTCGCCCAAAGATCCCTGCCGAAGGAATTGCACCCAACCCAACAGCACGCATCACAATCTGACAGGATTTAGCATGGGTCCCTCATCCCAGCTTCTCCAGGTCCAGTTTTGCATTCCCCTTCCATAAACAAAAAAAAGAAGAAAAAGGGAACCTGTCTTGCTCGCAATGGCAGAGCCAGAGGATATACACGCCCGCAAGCCCTCCGGTGTAAACATATTCGGCATCTCTGGCAGCGGCTATCATCACTTAATGCCCCACGAAATGGCCGATCTTCACAACCAGCCCTCGCCGGAAGCAAAAATGGGCAGCAGTCCTCCCGAGACACCGCATTCCTTTCATAACCTGCTCGGCAGCCACCCAGCGGAGAGTTCTTCCTCAAGTCCCAGGGTCGCTGATTCTCAAGGAACACCTGAGCCGTACTCTGAGATTTGGGCCCCGTCTATGCCGCGCGGTGGTGATGAGAAGAAGAGCGATATGCCTAGGACCATGGAGCGAGAAGTCAAGATGAGCGAGGGAGGGAAGAAACTTCCGAAGATTGTGGAACCGAGGGGAGATGCTATGGATGATGAGTTTGATGATGAGATTTTTTATAAAAAGTTTGGTAAGTTTCGAATCACTTTGTTGAGGGTATGAGACTTACTTGAGTAGCGGAACCTCCAAAGGGTTGTTCGACAACACGAGATATTCACCAGCCGAGATCAAGTTGGCTCTCAATTACCATTTATGTTCTGTCAGTCTACTCAACAGTCGGCAGTGGAATCTGGCTCGTCACCGCCATCCTCCAACCACGATGGGGCCACAAAATCGCCTCTGGCGCATCCCTCTCACCATCAACAGCAACGACCCTCGCAGCCCTACTAGCAAAGACCATCGAGATGTCCTTCGTCACCGTCTTTGTCTCATGTCTAGGCCAAGTTCTCACCCGCAGAGCATTTATTCGAAAAGCCCATGGCATGTCACTTGCGGAAATGACGATGAGGAACTGGGTTATCCAGCCTGGATCTCTTATTACTCACTTCGAAACACTGCCTTCTTCGTCGTTGACGCTTCTGGGAATGTTGTCGCTTACTGCTACGATTGCAGCTGCGTTCTACACTACTGCCTCTGATGCGATGGTCTCGCCAAAGTTGAAGTCTGGGAGTTGGGAGCATAAGGAGCTTGTTGGATATGTGCGGGCGTCGTATGCTAATGCAGCTTATGTGCGTGAGGACTGTCCGTATCTTTTCAACATTACCGAAGATATTCACGCCGCTGAGTCTTGCATGAATGTTCAGTTCTCGGGTCAGTCTTACAGGAATTTGCTTAACTATATGAATATGTGGACGAACCTCAATCAAAATGGAACCGAAATCTCATCGGATTTGAAGAAGCGACCTGGTGGAACGACACTACTCCACGATAACACTACGCTGTACTCTTCCTGGATCGAGACCGAGCACGGCGACGTTGAAGCGCACTTTGAGGAAACAGGACGCATTATCAACAATGTCACTCTCGCCCTTCCTCACCCCGGTGTATATGGCGCTTCCAAACTCAAAGTCAACGGAATTCTTCAACCTGATGATCTTGCTGGAGTGGGAGAGTACACTGTTCGAGCAGGCGTTGTCTCCCCATCTGTCAATGTTCTTTGTGTTGATATGGATAAGAAGGAACTGGCGCCTCTTGTTTACACGACATGGCCTAACGCTAAGGTCAACGACACTGATATCCCTGGTCAAAAGACTGGCTGGTCTGGTTGGACGGGCGAAGTCCCTCAGCCACTTGATAGCAAGAACAAGGCCTATTACCTCAACCGAACTGATGTGGATGATATCTTCCGATGGGGACCTAAGTACGAGCGCCGGCCTCCTGTCTTCCAAATGGTAAGTCATCCACCTATCCTCAGGTTCATAGCTAATTTGTCGCAGTACCCCTTTGACTTCAATCTTCTCACGAATGCAACTGTCTACGCAGCTGACGCCATCTACACCCTCGGCAAATCACCCGAGAGCAAAAACTACACCGTCTGCCAACTTCGATCATGGGTATCGCCCAACTGTTCCACCGAGTTCAACATCTCCGGTATCGCCGGTGCCAGCATGAAAGCTCATTGCGAGGACGACGCCGACGAGAACGCTTATCGACGATCATTCCCTTCGGACCAAGGCTGGTCCGCCCCATCTCTGGACTGGAAGGTAAGTTTCACCTCGTCTATTTTATGAACAAGACTAACAGTGTGCAGTGGCTCGCTGATCAATGGCGATTGTCTATGGATCTCAACGGTGGCTCTGTTAACAACAATGCTTCCAACGCTCGTATCCTCACTCAACTTTCCCTTCACGAACCAAAAATGCCAGCTTCTTATCCCTCACTCGCTGAAGCTCTGGCTGTATATTCCAGCTCTCTTATTATGATCAGCGCCATCGACACGCCTTTCCGCCATTACTGGGATCAAGACCCAGACGCGTACCCCGAAAACCTCCTACCAGCGCCTGGCTTCCCTCAACCATTCAACGCATCCCTCATCACACAAGAGTATACATCCGGACACACCCAATCATGGCAGAACATCTTTTACGTCGTCCTCGTTCTCGTCTTCGCCATCAACTTATTCTGTCTTGGCTACTTCATCATGCGCTCAGGCTTAGTGACAGACTTCACTGAACCACAGAACTTATTCTCCCTGGCGATCAACAGTCCGCCAAGTAATTCGTTCCACGGCAGTTGTGGAGGAGGTCCTGAGAAGAGACATCTTATTATCCCGTGGAAGGTTGCATATGCACCAAGTGCGAACCATTATTTCTTCCAGGACAATTCGCCTGGAAAGGAGACGTCGGGGGGCTTGAGTACGGCGAGGGAGTATGGGGAGCCGAGAGTGAGCAGTTACAAGAGACTCAGCATGAGTAGGACTTGGTTGTAGATAGATCTGCGTGTGTCGTTGTATAAGCAAGTGTTCCAAAATGCATGGTTGGGGAGTTATCATATTCAGTCGGGGGTAATACACTACCACTGACATACGTACATATATATACACCTTGAATACCATTTTATCAGATACTTTTTCATAAGGCATTGGCTTCTTACACTGTCTTCTTACATGGTGATCCCATATCAGCTGGATGTTCAGTACACCAGCGGCCACTGTCCTAACAGTTCTCAGGCTTAGCAACAAGAAGACACCCTCAACTTCTTTATCTGCTTATTCTCTGAGATTCAGTAGTGATCTCTTTCAGTACAGGCTGCGTATCCGACATCGGCTCAGCTTTTGCACTAAGCTTATTCAAAATATCAGTGATTCACCTTCAATGCGATACAGCGTATCGTATGCAGGCAACATAAATTAAACCAGTAATTCCTGTAGACGATCTCTTCAATCTCTCACAACACATTTCACATCATAATCCCATTCAAATCCCCTTTCCCATTATCTTCTTTTCATTCCAAACGGCATCATCATCCAAGGGCAAGGGCAAAGAGCATCAGGTACAATCGCAGTGAGTTTGCTACCCAACTTCTATAACCAATAAGTTATATTTACTTTCTTTCCTTTCAAAGGCTTGATACTAACAGAGACTGCTTCTAAGGCATCCCTTTTCCATACTTACTTCCACCCGGTCAATGCCATGGGGTCTACTGGTGCTTCTTACAACCTGACTGCCGCTCAGTTTGCTTGGAAGGTCAAAGAGCCTGGCGATAAGATCAACCAGCCTGGCGATTATAATGCTTGGCATAAAGCCCAGGCAGAGGTTAATTGGCGTAAAACCCAGGTAGAGCGAGTTCTTTCGTCCTTTGAGCAATCGAAGAAGCACATGTCGGAGAAAGGCATCGAAAAGGTCTACGAGTACCTCACGACTGGATACTGGATCCAATCTGCTCGTTTGGCGAGTGGCCATACAGCATATAGGAGGTTCATGGGCAGGTCTGGCTTGAGAAAGACACTCTACTACCCGTATTTCTTCGTCATCCAGGCCATATATGTTCTAGGTGGAGAGCTCATCCATGATGCCATCCGCGGGATGTATCAGGAGATGTCGGGGCATTGGGGCATGTCTATTACTCCAGACAAGCCTTTTTATCCGCGTCTTGAGGACTCTGAGAAAGAGCATGATCTGATTGTGGCAACTATCAATCGCACAACGATCAAGCCGGGCACCAAGCCATCGACAACAGCATCATCAACAACAAAAGCTTTGACGAACAAAAAGCCATGGACGACCATCTCAGGGCTGCTTCGGAGCTCTCAGCAGAGCTTAAGAATGGGGCTGAAGAAGAGCAACGACACGAAACGGATTTGCAAAGAATGCAAGGACAATTAAGCGCCTTACACCAAGAAAACCTCAGTCTAAAACAAGAGGTTCAAGAGCAATCTAATCTTCAACAGAAAGCTAAAAACAAACTGAAGGAGAATGAAGTCAAGCTACACGACATAAAGACCCAACTGGAAACTTCACGCAAGTATGCTAATGCGCTGAAAGATAACCTGAGCCACATACGAAACGACATCTACCAGTCCCAGAAGCTGTCGATTAAGATCCGAGCAATCGACAAGGAGCGCAAGGCTAAAAGTTCCATACGCCAGCAGTGCATGAACAGAATGGCTGAACGAAGCATTTCTTATGTAGAAGGATCTGAGGCGGCAACCAAGCGTCCCGCGGATGAGATCGCAGATAGTGAGGAGTCCAAGAGGCCTCGCCAGGAATAACTTGTCAGGAAGCAAATTGAAGGCAGAGACATAGGGAAAGGGGTTCATTGGGAACAAGGATGATCAGCAACAGGTATTAGAAAGTGATACGTGGGACACATAATGACTGTAAAATCAAGTCCCAGGCGAGGCGTCTTAGAGAAAAGCATTAATATATGAGTTTTGTTTCTAATTTCTTTCAATAATCCAGAGATATCATATTCCTTCTCTTACTAATATAATGTCATCCCAGTTCCCTTTGTCCCTGGTTGCAGGCGTCCCAGTCAGTCAAGAAGTAGATAAGGGCAACATATAATGATTTATTTATTTGCCAGACAGAGAGAAGTCTTTTATTGTTTGGCTCCGGGCCGATTCTAACTCCGGCTTGCTGTGGTAATAATTGTTTCCAAATTGTAGGTATTTGTATCTGCTAGTCTTCAGCATGCCACCAGCAAACAGTGCAGGCCATCTAGGCATTCACCTAAAGACATCATCCTTTGACATACTTCACAAATGTAATATTCAACTCTCAATTCCTCAATTCCTTTCCCCTTCTTTGAGTTTTGTTTACTGCTTGGATTCTTTACGCCAAGTGATTGCAAGAGAGTAGTATCTTGAATGCTGCCCGCAAGCAGCGATAAGTATGTTCACCTTCTTTTCTTAACTCCCCCTAAACTGAATACTAAAATTACCTGCTCTTTAGGATCTTTCCTCCTAAATCTTGACTCCTTCCTCCTAACCTTTACTTTTTTCTCCTCAACTTTACTTTGTTCTTCTAGACTTTACCATGATGGCATCTTACGAATCTGCGGCGGCGGACGTTGAATATACCCTCCCCTATTCATTTCCTTACGAGGAGGAACGGTGCGAAAATCCTGATCAACGTCGAGATCAGATTGCGAGGGTCCGATATGCTTTTGATGATGCAAAAGCCAGCATGTCTCGACAATCTATCGCCGAGATTTATGAGTATCTGGTACAGGGTGAATGGATTCATGACGCGAAGCTTGCCAGCGGCCACCCTGCGTACTCGCGCTTCATGGGGAAAGGCAAATACGAAAAGTCGCTGTACTACCCCCATTTTTTTGTCATTCAGGCAATGTTTGTCCCAGATCCCAAAGGCAGAGGTATCCTTGAGTCAGTGTACAACCTTTATGCTGAGGTGTCCAAGCACTGGGGTATGCAAGCTACTCCGAGTGTCCCCTTCTTCCCTCGCCTTGATGATTCTGAGGAAGAGCTCCGACTACTACTGGGAAACCATCGCATGCTCTCTGAGGCAAGAAGATATACTGCTCCTGTACACCCATCTCCCGCTGCGCCTGTTGTCGCCGGCGTATCCCCAATGGCCCAGGACAGCATCATCGCTGCTACGCCCGGCCCCAGCACATCCAGCTCTAGTCTATTACCCATTTCAAACCCTCCCAGTGGTATAAGTCCCCACCTGAAGGATATCAACATGAAATTTCTCGCATACGACCAACGTGTTGCGGACCTTGAGCGTATGGTTCAGGAGAAAGACCAAGAACTCAAGAATAAAGAACTCGATGCGGAATTCGGGTACAAACGGCGATATGAGTTGGCAGTGGAAAAGCTGCTAGAGGCTCAGCGAGAGCGTTGCGATGCGCAGCATCAATACCGTGAGTCGCAGATACTGCTCACCAAGTACGAAGAGAAGATCAAGCAGCTGCAGCGTCAACTCTTACGATTTCAGTCAATCTGCAACCAAGCGCTCGCTGCCGGTTCCCAGGCTCAGAGTCTTCTGAATCTTGGCCAGCAGCAATCGGAGATAGCCTTGAGTCTCATAAACGAACCTATCGAGGAGTTCAACGCTGCCGCTGAGAGTTCTGGTTTCACTGCTGACGATGGTCAACGAGATAACAAAAGAGCTCGCGAAACCTAGGTCACTGAAGAGGTACGGAGAGACTTCTGGATCAATGGTATGGCACCTTTGGCTTAAGTAAGGGCAACTGGACGGATGAGATGTTGGCAGAACTGTTGAGTAGAGGCGCAGGAAGGCCACATGGGGGCTGGAAGTGAATGATGAACTCAGCGGTAGAAGAGCTTCTTATGGAGAAATTGATAATGTATGAGTTATGTTGTAATTCTTAAAATTGAGATACAATACACATCTTCTCTGAACGGGCGTGATGTCGCGTTTGTTATATATTAGTACTTGGATGTATGCATGTCACTGGCCTCGTTAACCAAGTATCCCCAATACATGTATGGGCGGTTATTTATAACTTGTTGCTTTCAATAAGTTACTAAGAAAGATTCTAATTAGCTTTAGACTGCCACTTGCGTAACACTGGCAAAGCTCTGAAACCCCTTTTCAGCCAAGCAACTCATCATTCTCTCACATGACGCCTAACATCGCGTTTCTCGAAATCAGTTCCTCTCTTTTCCTTCCCCTCCTCAACAAGAGAAATTTCACTCGCCTTCTCCAAGCCAGACTACAAGGTCTGGCACTTCTTTACCTCAACCTCCCTCTGCGTTCACTTGTAAGTTCTTCTCATCTTTCTCCTTTCTTGCGACTAACTCTAGTTCAGTTTTCGAAACACCATGTCTTCAGCAGTGAAAACCGAACCCCCAGGCGCCGTGTCGCGTCGCGTACCTTTATCCGAGTCAGTTTCTGGATGCGATCACGCCCTGGATATCAACATGTTCAGAGCGAAATGGGAAAAGGAGAGCAACGATCGCAAGAGGAAATGGCGCAGGACCCAAGTCTACATGGTCCTGAGATCTTTCGCGAAAGCCAAACAAGTCATGTCGGATCGAGCAATCAATGAGCTGTGCGAGTATCTGAAGAGAGGCTCATGGAACAGCACAGCCGGGAATGCCAGTACACATCCTTGCTACAAGCACTTCAAGAGCACGTCGCCATGTCCTTCCCCCTTTGCTGGACACTACTATCCCTACTTCTTTGTCATACAGGCTCTGTTTCCACTCGGCGAGGCTCTCAAGGGAATGTATCGGGACATGTCAGACCTTTGGGGGATGGATATCGATCCTACCAGACCTTTCTATCCACGTCTTGCTGACTCCGACCGAGAGTTCTCTCTCATCATGGGCGTGAAGCCTCCTACTCCGGCCCATATTCCAGGATCTGTCCCTTTGCTGGCCGGGGACCAACCTCAGTCCCCCAAAGTGAAAGCTGAGCAGGACAGTGGCGAAGATGATCACGCTCTCAAGCGTAAAGCTCAGCCAGAGAAGTCAAGCAACAACGATTCCCCCGGCAAAAACGGAGAACAACTCGCCAGCATTCGAAGTGACATCAAGCAAGAACCCTCCGAGTTCCAAGCTCAGCCTCACAAGGACACCGACGAAAGTTAGGAGATTTCGGATCGAAATATTGTCAGAATGAGAGCAAAGGCGCATGAAATTCGTCGCCATGCTATCAAGGCAATGAAGCACGCAAGTGCTGCTTTCAAACTCGCAGACACACTCATCAAAAACCTCGGCAAATCTAATGAAGATTCCGATGAGGCCATCTCAGAAGAGGAACGGCCCAGCAAGCGCGTTCGCCAGAACTGAGTTCAGAGAACATGGAAGAGAGCCATTGATTGCTCGAATTGAGGTTCAACACGGCTATCGAGCGTCCTGGTATTGTCACCCTGCATGAGGAGTAATCGAACAAGCGAGATCATGAGAACGAAGATGCGAAAGGACAAGGAAGGAAATTAATTTTGGTGAAAACGGTGAGGTCCTGTTCAAGGAGCGAGGTTTTCTTTTGGTAGCATCGGGGATGCGGCATATCATCAAGGCTACTCAGGGAGGGACAGGAGAGCCGATCAAGGGGAATGGGGAGATACATCAGGCTTTTGGATGTAGATATCAATAAGCCAGAAGTCATGCCTACAAGCTCCGAATAATCGGGATGCCTCGCTGTCTATATGTACTGTCAGCCAATCCATGGAAAGTGACATCCTCCGCGCAAGGACATTCGAGATGTAGACTCAAAACACTCCTCACAACCGACCGAGGCAAGGCAAGAAACCTCAAGATATTTACCCATCCCAAATGATCAATTGATCCAGACAATTCTATGATGAATTCAACCCAGCTTTTCGTACTTTGACTTAAAGTCAGAAGTTCGCTCACCCCCTGAAGCCATCACATAACCATCCACCCAGCAACAGTTGAACCTACACAAGCCACATCACATGTCTCAAATATCGAACAAGACAAAGGGACGTTTCATTGCACCACCTGAGAGACAGTAACTATGATAGTATGTTGATCTTTGACAAATAACACCATGTCAACTCATAAGATAATAAAAAAGAGGTAGTAAACCGCAGATAACCAAGCCACCATAAACGGGAAAAAAGGAAAAAGGATGTGACGTCTGTCTTAACAAACAAAAAAACAACGGCAACAATAAGCGTGGTATGTAATTTTTCGCCGTGAGCTTTAAGGATACACCGGATGAATAAACTTCGACACTTTACACAGATGGGATATCACCGCCCCCCTTCTTCTTCCTCCCTTTCATCTTTCATTCCTCCATCCTTAAACAAAAATCTCCTGAAACTCTTCCAGGATTTTTCTTTTCCACCCACGTACCCCAGGTCCGCAAGTAAAATGACGAAGCGTGGTAACAAAAAGTCAATAAAAACAAAAAGACAGGAGAGGAAAGAAACCAAGTCGGACGATGTTAAGTTTCCAAAGAAAGAACCATGTCAGTAGTGTCGAACCTGTTTCAGTCAAACACGGCGGAAGCGTCGGTAACATAAACAAAAAACAAAAAAAAGTGCTCTTTTCCCCTGAAGCCACCACATGAGGGAATTTCACCTCCAGGACCAGATCGCCGAATGACCATGATATAGTTTCCACTCAGAACGCCGTGACAAATGATGCCTGATTAAGTCTGACCCAAGATCGTGTGTGTAATGCCAGCCAACCCAAACCTTCTCGCAAGTCATTAATCTGCTCCTATCTCATCTCCCATGGGGAATGCTTCCGTAAAATTGAAGGCTGAGTTATCACCATCTTGGTCGTGGAGGAACGAATCAAAGTCAAAGTCATTGAGCACGTCACCCGAGTTGAGGGGGTTGGCCAACTCCATGCCGCCGCCATCAAACTACAACCAAAGTCAGTATCCAGTTTCAACACCAACAAGTTTGCACATACCAATGGGCCAAAGCTGTTATCCATACCCATCATTTGATTGGGGTCGTGCTGAGGAGCTGGTGGCTGGGGAGGAGGAGCGGTTGTTGCAGCTGCGGGAGCATTAGCAGCTGGGCCAGTCGTTGGCTGACCATTCTGACCGGTGTTGCCAGCTTGCCCATTCTTATTGAAGTTGGCAGCATTGGCGTTTTGAATGGGTGTCGCAGGAGCTGGAGTATCCTGTGACTCGTTGTTGTCGTTCGAAGGAGTTGCACCAGCATTGTTGAGGTTCTGGTTCGCCTTCTTGTTGGCAGCAGCGCGCTTAAACTTGTTAGTACCTACAGAGTATAGTTCACCGGTTAGACATACCTTATCCTTAGCGGTCTCGCCCTTCTTCTTCTTGGGTGCGGCCTTGTTAGTTTGGCTAGGAGTTGGTGGTGCAGCTGCTGCTTGTTGGGGGGATGCTGTCGTCCTGCTGTTGGCTCCATTTGCGCCAGCGGGTGGTGCTTGGGGAGGAGGCATCGATCGTTGCTGGGGAGTTCCCTGGATCTGAGGACTTTGCTGCTGCATCTGCTGAGGCACCATCTGTCCGTTAGGTCCTTGCCACTGCTGGGGATTTCCTTGAGGCCCTTGGCCTGGCTGGCCTTGCTGCTGTTGTCGTGCGGCGGCCATCATCTGTTGCTGGTTCATCTGTCCATTGAAAGGTGCACCAGGGTGAGAGCTAGGTGGTCGCATGCCGCCGTTCATCGGAGGTTGGCCTCCCATGTTACCATCCATCTGCTGCTTGAAGAAGTGAGGTGCCATGTTGGGATCCATCTGGTTGCCCATGAAGTTCATGGCCGGGTTGGGAGAGCCACGGGATTGACCACCCTCGGGGACCGGTGAAGGAATGCCAGAGTTGTTCATCTGGGGTGTGCCGCGCTTCATCTGCTCAGCAGGGTTGGGCGAGGCACCTGGTCGCATGGCCTGGGGCGATGTGTCCGGGAACTGGCCGTTGGGTCCAGGAGGGCCACCTGGTTGTCCGGGTTGGCCTTCTCGGGGCATGCCATTGCCGCCGACGGTATCTTGCTCTTGGCGGGCCATCATGAGTCGCTTCTTGTTCTGCTGCTCTAGAAGCATTAGCTGCATTTGATAGTCTTGGAGGGCATGGTTGCTTCCCCCTCCGTTTTGGGGACCTCCAGGTCCCGCCCGGATGCCGCCTGGGCCTCCCATCTCGCCTGGGTTGTAGAACGCATTGAGAGCAGTTCCATCGGGACCCTGGGCCATCATTGGGGATCCTTGGCCTTGAGGAACGGCATTGGGCCCCATCTGCTTGCCTCCCATCTGAGTACCATGGTGTTGCTGCAGGTTCTGCGAGTAGGTCGCGATCGACTTTTGCTGAGCGGCGGGCGGGGCGGCGGCAAAGTTCTGCAGCTGCTGAGGATGTAACGAGTTAGGGTTGATGCCATTGGCAAGTAACGTTTGCTGAGCGGCGGCAGTGTTGGCTCCTCCGTGCATCTGCTGGCCTGGCATGCCTTGACCGGGGCGGCCATTGGGCATCATGCCGGGCTGGTTAGGGTTGAACGGTGCGCCATCGATGCGCTGTCGCTTGGAAGGCGAGGGAGCGTTCTCCCCAGACGCTGGTGAAGAAGGTCTGTTTTGGCCATCCATGCCGGAAGGATCTCGCTGCATCTGGTTCTGCTTGGCCTGCTGTAGCATCATTTGAGGGCTGGATATCACGTTAGGCGAGGGGCTTGTAATACGATGAAAAATTAGATGCTCACTTATTTTGGTTGTTAGCCATGGCGGCGCGGGCAAGGTTGCCCTGCTTCATGTTCATCATGCCGCCGTTCTGCATGTTGCGCATCATCTGATATTGCTGCGTAGCCATGTCTGGTCTCATCTGTCGCAGAAGTTCCTGCTGTTGATTCTGCTTTAGCCGGGATTGCTGCTACATTGCCACCGAGGGTCAGCATTGGTCACCAGCCAAAGTGGTTACCAAATGTTAGGGGCATGGCAGTCAATCTGACACCATCATCCATTGAGTGGGTGAGATGCCGGACTGGAGTGCCCTGGGTGGCAGCATGACAGGAAAAAAAAAAGATGGCTTACCTGAGTATGTTGAACATATTGGTTGATGGTATTGTTTCCGCTCTTGGCGCGCTGCGCGTAGTAGATGTCCCAGAAGACGGAGAACCACTCGTAGAGAAAAGAGGTATCAGAAGCAGGCATGGGAAGCTTTGGTGGCGGCAAGTCTTCAGGGAGTTTGGAGTCGATGTCGTCCTTCGAATCGGTATCCATAGCGTCGTCGCCAAGACCGTTGATGACATTTCCGTTCTCGTCGCGACGACGGTTTGCGCCATCTTTACTGAGGACATTGACCTGTTGATCGCTGGAAAGGAGAGATCGGGCGCAATCGTACATTCCCATGCGGATAAAGTATTCGTAGATGTAGGTGTTAAGAACGCTGCGCTGGTTATCATTTGCCTGTTGGCGAGACGCGGCGGCAGCAGCCGCAGCGGCCTGGGGGTTGACGGCGCCGTTGTTCATCATGGGCATGGGGGCACCCCCAACAGGACCACCCATGGGATTCATGTTGGCCATGTTGACGTTTGGATTCATGGCCATGACAGTTGAGAAGTAACCGGAGAGGAGACAGAGAGAGGCCTATAGGCTCTGCTGCAGCGACGACAGCAGTCGGGGCTCGTGTAGCCACGGGGGCGTGCCACCAGGCGGAGCAGCGCTGGATAGCGTCCCAACGTGGACGTGACGGGCAGTGAAGCCAAAGATCGCGAGCGAGGGGATCACCAGCGAAGGAGACGTGGACGCGGTCCAAGTTGCCAGGCGCGCGGTCGGGCGGGGGGCGAGGATCGCGAGAACCACGAGACCAGGAGACGAGAATGGGGAGGCGAGCCCGAGTAGAGGGAATTGGAGGATCGTGTCAGGCGTCGGCAATCGGCGGAAAGGAATATCGCAGGAAATCAAAAGTGATAAAAGCGTAGCGTACACTGCAGTGCGATAGTACGCGATGCGATAGTCGACCGATAGTCGATGTCGCGGTGATGAGTTGGAGATAAGAAGTATGTAGGATGAATATGGTGTGGTTGGTTTGGTGTAGGTTGGATTTGGCGGAGTGTCGAGGTAACTGGGAGTGGAAAGTGGGCGCTGGGCTTGTGCTTTCCTGAGGTGATGGACGCTGCCTCAGTTGCTAAGTGTAAAAAAACGAGTGCCTGGGGTTGGGCATTCGCCAGGGGTG
>JAAQRH010000786.1:0-74220 GCA_013186785.1 Fusarium pseudonygamai
GAGTCGTGTCCCCAAACACACTCAAAGATTGCTGGTTCGAATCCAGTCCAACCTGGGTGAGGGGACAATGCAGGTGCGGACCCTTGCACTTGGAGCAAACTCCGAGTAGAATTCCTCTTCGTTCTGCGTTGAGGGTGGATTAGTAGTCACACCTCGTGATTTGCGAACCTTTTTGCTGTTGTGACATGATGTGAATCAGGGGGGGCACCGAAATGTCTTGGTAACTATTTTTGATTAGCGGAAATGGACTGCAAGTCAAAGGAGACTCTAATTCGAGCTGATGTGGCTGTTGTGGTCGTGAAATAACTCATGAGGTTGGCTTATTGACCATCCACTGGGGAGACGTTGCACTACTTGCATGATGCCCAAAAGCTATCTCTGAGAATTGATGTATTGGGAGAGGAAAAGATATTCACGTTCAAAGCCGCTTCGGGGCCATTAGCGGTAGCATAACCCACGGCTGTAACTTTGCCCGGTCGGTATTAAGTGGTCGAGACGACCGCGTCTTGGTACATTCATCATGACCTTCACTCAGTCCTTCAATAGTCTGGCTGCCAGCTCAAGTACCATACCATACAAATCAAGATTCCCAATAAGCCAAAGAGACTACCAGATGTTGTTGGATTATACCTGTCTTTAGACGAAATTGGCTATCGAGCTGGTCTGGTATCCGCTCGCCAATGCCGGGATGTTCATGTCGACTGCAAGGTTCATATCATGACCTCGCCGGCGCCGAGGATCGACAGCCACAGCCCCGAAAGGCAAGCCAGCCAACCTCCTTCATGATCCATTCTATGTTGCCCCTGTCATGGATAACAGCCTCCTCCCGACGGCTTCTACCATTTATTCTCAAGGCCCTTCAACAGTCCTCTCACACTAAGCAAGACACTAGCTCCTTTTCACAGATCGCTAACTTCCCTGTTTTTGTAACAGATGTGCATTAAAAGCAGACATCTTCAATGTTTGCATACATACTGAAAGCCCCCAGCACTGTCTGTGGTCTGAGGCCGCTCCAGGCCTGTTAACCTCCACCATACACCAATACACTATCATGTTCTCATTCATCACCTGTGTTCACAGCTAAATCTTAACCTTATAATCGGCAGTCATCCCCATAATACACCAAAATACAAAAGACTCGGGCTTTGATTCCATAGCATTCCGGAAGAAGCTGACCTTGTCTCTGTCTTTGAGGAACAGTCTATCCGTTTCCGGATCGTAGAGCCTCTACCCCATGTTGACCTCCAATGGGTTTGACATATCCTTGATTTCCCTCAAGATTAGTATACCCTCCTTCGCATCACGCCGCAAGGTATTACTCCGCTAAGTAGCTTTTCAACTATGTCTCCTGCGCGGCACGTGCATTAGAGAAGGTATTGGGCACATAGTGTAGCGTCTCCCGCTACGTAACGGCGCTGTGAACGTGACCCTCTGACTGTGTTTGCCGCCCTTAGGGATGCCACATACTGGTGTCTGTAATAGCCTTCTCTGACTATAGCACACCGCCAAAGGGTTGATGGAGACGTGGTAGCAGGACGCTGCTCTCGTGGCCCGCTCCGTGACAAGATCGATCCAGGGGTATTAGACGCGATGATCCAGCCGATTCTATCAACAAATCGGCAAGTTTGGGTAGTGAAAAAGCCTGGTCTACCCTCGGTGGAGGAGGCCCCTGGTTGAATCTCGATGACATCGCGGTATCTCGAACGAGCTCGGCAATCCTGGGGAGCTTTTTCTCGTGTCGAAGTGGTAGCTGTTTCTGAATCGGGGCCAACTCTAATTCAGGGCTCTCCTCGACATAAGAGTCTAAAGGTAGCGAAAATTCCAAAGCATGGTCCCTTTCTAGAACGACGACACTTTGGTTGCGCCTGGGTATTGAAGGTTGTTTTTGGGAAAGCGCTGGGGGTTGTAAAGGCGTGAAGGAGATAGTCGGGGGCGGTGTTTCGTCAAGCTCAAAAACTTCGATAGTACTCTTCTCTTGGTTCCGTTTTTTCGCTGAGATCCTGGGCTCGATGGGTGCGTAACCATCGCAGACCACTCCATGAACAAGACAACGACGACAGCAAGGGCGACGCTCATCGCATTTAATATGTCGGATCCTGTCTAGTCAGCAACCTTATCTTCCTGGTAGACCCGAAATGAATCGAAGCCGATGGGCATGTGGACCTACTTGCTGCAGCGATCCTGTTAGCAGAGGGTTCGGAAGAGTACTGATTTGACTAACCATGTTTTGCAGCCTGTTCGGACCTTACGAGCAGATGCACGTCTGTGTTTGGGCTTGGCGCTTTCAGAAACGTCGGTCTTGGCTGTCATTCTACTTTGGCAGATGTCGCGACGGTACGGCAGGAAGAAGTATAAAAGATAAGCAAGTTATAAGTCTATCTCGAAGCATACGCCACATGACTCAAGTAGACCGTTAGCGGCGTGTCATTCATAAGCTGAATCAAAAGTGGGCTGGGATCAAGGGATGTGGGCTTCTTCCCGATGAAAAATTACGCGTCAACAATCAGCCAGTAAAGGCCACGTCAGCTGGATTCAGCTTGGTAACGAATCAGTAGTTAAGAGAACTCTGCTAAATATGCACAATCAAATGAATCCCAACGATATAGGTATAGCTAGATATCAAATAAAGATTGACCCCGGGCATAGCAAGACAAAAGCCTTAAGCTGTCTGGTCAATGCTGCAAGGCTGGTCGATGCCACGCAAGACCCTGGCGTCATGACTAGTGCCGGAGACGACAGCATCTAATATTAAGCATCTAGCGTACGTCGAAGATCTCTGCTAATAGACTTAGATAGTGGATAAGGGATGAGCGAAGGGTGCTAAGGGTGAGATACCCCGAACAGGATCCTCCACTCATTTACTATCGTACTGAATCAATTGGTTAGAATAAGATCCGAGTATTACAGGGAGAGCCTGCCATGATCGCGACAGGCAGAGCGCGCGTCGAAGGGCCACCAGTCTTCATTCGGCGTTTGATTCCGGAGACTCGTAGTCAAGTCAAAGCCTGTCAAATGGGGTCTATTCCAGAAGAGCTGACGAAGACCTCTTCCTAGCCCCTAGCCCTTATAGAGATGCTGGGCAACTTGTGGAGATGAATTTCGGCCTTGACGCGACAGTTGTTTATGTATTCGTTTCAGTACTTGTTTGATCCGCTTGAGCACGTAACACGGGTTCGTGCTATTACTCTATTTCCGCCCCATGGCGCGATCGGCGTTTCATGGACTGCTCTCTTCGTCACCAGTCTGGGACAATATATCCATTGTGTTCAGCAAATGATCTGAAGAGACTTGGCCCCCAGATCAATTTGGATCCAAAACAATTCCCACGATGAATTGAGATAACTTAACCCGAAGAGGTTTTAAACGGAAAGGTCAACATTTGTTTGCGAAAGAAAAAGGAAGCGATCAATCATACCTATTATCTAGTTAATCGTTGATACATACTGAAAAAACCGATATCGTGTTACTTCTACGATTAGCCATCTCATAAATCTTTCCAACATATTATCCCAATTGTTCTGGAACTGTTTGGTTCTGAATTTAGGTTACCCTGGACAGTCTCAAATTTCGGCAGGCCAACATCACATTCTGCAGTGGGGATGCATCGGTATCAGCCCCACCAAGCCGGGGTCGCAAACTCGCAATCCACATATCCCGAGACCCGGCAGAGCAGCCGAGTTCCTGAGTCTCGCGGCGCGAAGTCAGCGCCGACTGTACTTGTAGGCCCGGTCCGTAGATTTGTATCCACTTGACCTCCGGCGGCAATACTATGATGGAAGTTTCACCGCCTCTT
This sequence comes from Fusarium pseudonygamai, assembly GCA_013186785.1. Classification (NCBI taxonomy): domain Eukaryota; kingdom Fungi; phylum Ascomycota; class Sordariomycetes; order Hypocreales; family Nectriaceae; genus Fusarium; species Fusarium pseudonygamai. The sequence goes on from JAAQRH010000786.1 coordinate 3,794, forward strand.
GGACTCCCCAAGGGAGGAGAGATGCTCTCCATGAATTACGACGATTTTCGAGTTCTCAGGTCTGAACCAGAACATTTGCGTGTCAATGATAGAAGCCTACACGACTCTCAACTGCTTCATCTCCTGAGCCGTTCGATTCGCATCCTATCATCATGGGCTCCCTCGGCTCACCACATCTTTACATCCTCGACACAGGCTTGTCTGATTTTCCCAATCCCAAAGCTTGCATTCTATCATGCTACACCGAGGGCAGCGATCTTTGAACCATCCATGATCAAATAGTTGAGACGATGCCGGATGGCATCACGATTGATCACTGAAATGAAGCAAACATGGGTCCCACCTTCAAATCCAACGATGGCTCCATTGCGCGCTCAAAATTAGACAGCTCCTAACGAACAACCGTTGTGAGCACTGGTACTGTCGGTTTTTATACCCCGAAGGAAAACACTCTGGCGCGACAAAGTCGGAATTTGTACGTGCGATAGAGAAGGAATGAAGGTCATGCACTGTAATCTTGATGGATCTGAGATCAGACGTGGAGGTCCTCGTTCAACTGGTTCAACAGCAGATGCCAAAAAAGACACGCACTGTTGGTGCGTTGGCATCACAGTAGATGAGTCAAAGAGGTACTTCTACTAGTCACAAAAATGCCCATCAAAAGGATCCCAAGGACGTATCTTCCGAGCAAGATTGACGACCCAACACAAATCGAGACAGTCTTTGACAGATTCCCCGAGCCTATTGACTTGTAAGCCGACGAGAGTACACAAAATATGTACTAGACAGATCGTGGCGATCCTCCATCCGGAAACCCATTGATTCGTGCTTTTATCGGAGATCTTGGCTCTAAGCCTGAGCGCGATGTTCTAGCCAGGCGACTACACGAGACGATTGGTCTTGCTCTGGATAAGAATACTGCAACGGGGTATGTGACGGATCTATCAGGAGGTGCATATACTGTCGGCCTGAAGACGAAGACAAAGACAGTGTTGTTTCCTGGTATCGCATTGGCGTGAACAATGGTCCCAGGATAAAAGCCAATAGACTGTTAATCAATCTTGATGTACATATTGATCAATTGTGAGTTCCAATTCGCATCCATTCGGCATGATCTGTCCGAATAAACATTGTAACAATAGGACACATGAGCTGATCTATGGTTCGAGTCACTTCTCGCCGCACTGAAAGGGCATCCAAATCAAGAATTCTGTGGCTGAGCTAGCTGATTTGTTTGCCAGGAAAAGGTTTAAAGCACCTAGAGCCTATATCCAAAGGAGAAAGGTACACAGGCGACTGAAATGAAGTAAGGTTCTAGTATTGCACGTTAAGTTTGATAAACAAAAGTCTGTTATACTGCCATTCAATCGAAAACCTCCTATCTTGAAAGTATAGTAACATTTTGAAAGTAACAGAGCTTTTGTATAAGAAAGGTTCCTATCAGGCTATGGTAGGAATATTAACGCAAAAACTATAGTAAAGCCAGTTCAAACCTTTTACTACATATTTGTTCTTATAAAGTCCTCACCCATTGCTCATTCTTTTTCTCGCAGTAACTCACACTATTATTTCGAACTGCAAATTTCAACAAGAAGATCAATCAAAATGTTGCCAAAAGTCCAAGAAATTCCATCCCACCCGACAGATCCCACCAAAGAAGTAAAGATGGAAGACTCACCTCCCGACACCTCAGAGGGATCTAGCACCCCTCCACCTGAGCTGGAACCCAAAACGTCGATACGAAGCGTTCGGGTACCTCAATATCAGGTATTACCAGAGGGTGTACCCCCTCCACCGACAGCGCTCGAGACAGAAGACTACTACGGTCTCTGGCGCAACAAGCCCCGACTCCTCGCGCGATCAAACTACCCAGATGATCAGTGGTCGGGCTTGTGCAACGGCTGGTCGCAGGTTGAGGAAGCCCATCCCCTCAAACGTCTCTGGTCAGATCCTGAGATGATTATCCAGAAGGAACTGGTTAGTGCGCTGGAGTATACGAAGTGGAAATGCTTCCAGGCCTATCGGATCGGAAGTGCACTGCAAGAAAGTCAGGTGAAACTCCTGATCATCGTCGAGACCGACTGTACGACTTATTCGCATGCTTGGGGTATCGCACGATTGTGTAGGGACATCTTGAGGGGTTATGAGATTACGGATGTTGAGGTTGAGGTTCAGGAGTGTACCGGTTGCTGGGCTATCAATCGGATACGGGAGTCGGTAGGGTCTGAGGTGACTGTGCAAGATTGTCCCATTTGCCATTGACGCGGAACAAACGGGGATCTGGCCTTGCGGTTGAGAAGTTTGATATATTAGAACTCTTTGCCCCCATCTTGGTTGCGACATTCTGCACCCTCTTCACTTGGATATCAGTCAGGAAAATTTGGAGCATGTGTGTCTGGTTTCAATTTTATGGCATACCTCGCGATGGTATCCAGGTTTATTATCGTTGTTCATTCTAAAAGCAATAATACATCACCTTGTTTAAGGTGGACGCAGTGAAGCTTATCGTGCCATCTTGTGCGCTATTGGTTGAAAGCATCCTGAAAGGGCTGAAGATGACAAGGAAATAGTGGGTCAAGCCAACTTTGGATGACGCCTCAAACTCATCGTCTCCAACGTTGACATGACATCTCTACTAGCGAATAGAATACCTCGTCAATATGGAGAACAGCGACAGAGAGACCAGCATCAATGATGGGACTACTGTATTCCCGAGCGAGTTCCCAGACCTTAGCGACCTGCTAGATCAACCCGGCTTTTCTGACTTTGGCTTCGCCTCGTTTGGAACCCCGTTGAGTAATGGACTCGATCCTCAATTGCTACACCCAGTCTCGGGCTTTGAAGACCGCCCAGTAGTCAACTCAATTTCTCCGCTCGGGCCCATGGAAACTCTAGCTGCTACTACTCCAAACGCGCAAGGTGAAGCAAGTACTATCTCAAGCCCACAGCCCAAGACTGGGAAGCGACTCTCTCTCAACTCAGTCCGCATTCTCAACAAGTGGCTCTCGAATCATACACATCACCCATACCTCGGCGTCCGAGATGTAGAATCGATTGAGAGACAGACGGGTTTGACTCGACAACAGATCCTAAACTGGTTCGCCAACGCTCGACGTAGGAAGAAGTTCAACCCACCAGAAACAACTGGTCCAAGTTCAGCAGAGGCTGGTCCACGGGACATTCCCCTCCGTCGACCGCCTACGCCGATCGTCCAACAAAGCCCACTCGAGCGATGGGAGAACTCACCGCCTGAAGACGAGCCATCCACCATGGCCGCCATTGCAAGGGCGGTATCGGGTGCAAGTGATTCCATCGACCAGCCTCACAGCATACGAACGAGACACGGCAGGGCACCATCGTCGACTGGTACCTGGGCGACAACTGACACCTCTGATTCAAGTCGAAGCTCGAAAGCCTCGGGCTACTCACATACATCTAGCCGGTCACTCAATAGAGTCATTAAGAAGCGTCGGCGAAGAGGTCTGCGAGCCAGAAACGACGGAAAGAGGGGTCTCTCTGTTGTTTGCCACCGCTTTCAGTGTACGTTTTGCACAGAGACGTTCAAGCGGAAGCATACCTGGTCAAGGCACGAAAAGACACAGCACCTCTCCCTTGAGCAATGGGAATGTTCTCCTCTTGGCCCAACAGCTCTCAACGAGAATTTTGAGATCGTCTGTGTTTACTGCGGCTCCGGGAACCCAGATGAATCCCACTTTGAGGAGCATAATCATGACCTGTGCCACAAACGTGAAAGAGGAGAGCGGATTTTCTACAGAAAGGATCATCTACGACAGCATCTTCGTCTCGTCCACGGAGCAGAGTTTATGAAGTGGCCAATGGAGCAATGGAAGTCTAAGCATGAGGACGTCATATCACGTTGTGGCTTCTGTGATATTGCCATGACGACCTGGTCGGAGCGAGTGAACCATCTTGCAGAGCACTTCAAGGAGGGTAAGACCATGGCAGATTGGAAAGGGAACTGGGGTTTTGATGCTGTGACGCTCGATATGGCGGAGAATCACATGCCCCCATGTAAGTGAACAGCTCCAAGCTCAGGCATCTTACTGACGATTCTGTAGATCTCATTGATTACGAGCGCAACTCACCTCTACCGTTTTCTACGCAACAAGGTGCACCGTATAGCTCAACAAGCGCCTTCGAATTACTACAACTGGAGCTCGACTACTTCTACTCTAACTACACCGACATCAATCACTGCATCCCCTCCAATGAGACTCTTCATCTTGAAGCTTGCTGCATTATATCCGGCGCAGAGATGAACTACAAGCACCCCTCAACGGCAGCATCCTGGCTTCGCGATCTTATCATGAGTACACAAGATATAGTTACAAAAGCCCGAATGACGCCCATGAAGAGTGCAGCTAGGACTCGATTCTCAGAGCTGAAGATCCATAGCAAGAAAGACATCTTCGAGGACTGTAAGCTTGAGACGTCGCTCAGGCAGTATGTCGACATGTTGCAGTTGCTAAACCTGGAGATTGGAGATGTCGAGTTGCAGAAGGAGGCTTGTTCGATCATCAACCATATGTCTGATGCTTCGCCCATGTTTAGTCAGTTGTTGGTCGGTCTAGTGTATGGGTCAACAGCTTGGTTGGGCCAATTTCGAGAGAGGGTAGGACTACCGCCGTCTGCAGTTGTTTCATCAAACCCGCCAGAAGGCTTCGTCCCTCTACTTTCTTCCGGCGGTCTTCCTACGATATCCGGTAATGATAATGAGCATTGGAGTCCACCGAGTGGTCCTGATTCTCCACCGACATCTCCAGGACAGAAGTTCGTGTCGCTGAACGACAGCAACATGTACAGAGGGCTGACCAGAGACTTGACCCGCTACGTCGCGAGGACCATTTCGCCTCTGAATCCAACAAGCCATATTCCAACTGACGAAGAGCTCCAATATCAAGCACGATGGATCGAGTACGACAGGTAAGAATCAAGGTCTTCTCGCGTAAGCCTCCACTGACTTTGTTTCCAGCCACGATGTATGGAATCAGACTCCAGCCGATAATCTAGATTGGCTTGCCGAGTTTAAGAGAGACTCCGGCTTTTTCTAGTTCTCGCCAAGATCGATAGTTTCACCTTGAATAAGGACCATTGTGGACATGAGGGCTGATGCTTACTTTTAATCGCTCACACCTTTCCGGCCTTGTTTAGTGTCGAACCGAGAGACTGGATATGCCAAGCCGCATTCCCCGATAAATAAACCTCATTCGACCTCGTTTGGCCTCGTTTGGCAGGGTAGACTAAGTCAGCGGCCGACCCTTGAAGTCAGTCCCACCGAGTCAAGTAAAATTACTGGTCCGCATGAAGAGAATTCCACATGGAAATAAGCATAAATATCACCATAGCAAAAAGCCTCATGAATGTTTCAAGACCAAGAGCCCTCCAAAACTCGGCAAGCAAACGTCCACAGTGACTGATCCCAGTAATAAAAAAAACCTCAATAATATGCTCACATTTACCCTCTCCCTTCAAACTCAAATCTGCCAAAATGCTACCGTCTCTTGGCAAAAACAAGTCTAGATTACCATCATCAGCTCAGGGTCCACTCCACACTAAACCATTCCTGACCCTACGCCGCCGAAATACGACGTTAGCTTCGGCAGTTCAACCAAACTATATTGGCGATGTCACCCTTTCAGGCTAGCAAGAGAATTTTTGCTTTGTTTATCTTATAAATCTGATAATCAGAGTGGGGACCGTGAGGAGGAGTGACTGATTGATAAGTCTGATCATTTCTCTCTTGTTGTTTTGACTTTGGCTCCTCCTCTCATCGTCGTTGCAATCTTTGTTTGCTTATCAAAATGGCTGAAAAAATTGGGTTTGGCGAAAGCCTCCGCAGTGAGTAGCTACTGATATCTTGTTGGTAGGGGTATGTACTGATGGTGTTTAGCGTTCTTCTTGGGAGCGGCGGCAAAGTCGAGGGAGGAGAGACGTCTGGTCAGAAAATTAGGTTCGTTCATTCATAGCCGCAAGTATTTGTCAACGCTGACATCTGGCAGATTTCTTCATCATGGTAGGCGACCAAGGCATTCAATTAGGCACATCGACAATACTGACAGAATCAGACATATTGTTGTCTCAGCTACTTCTTCAACTTCCTTGGTAAGATGAGTCTTCATGATGCATCAGACCGTCCAACTGACCTTTGATACTCAGATCGTGCGGCATTTGCCAACGCCTATGTAAGCTTAATAATGCCTATATGATGGCAGGCAGGTATACTAACAATCTAGGTTGCCGGTCTTCGTGAATCCCTCAACATGACTGGCCATGACTACAATACTGTCCTCTCTGTCACCACCGCAGGGTACGTCTCGTGAACCATATCCACAACGCCTACTTATCGTAACTAGAATGGCTATTGGCCAGCTTCCGCACGGCATCATTATCCAGAAGATCGCACCTCGAATCTGGTTCCCATCCATGGTCGTCATCTGGGCTGGTCTGACGGTAGGCTAATTACACATCGTCACTAACAAAACCACCGACTGACTTGTCACAGATGGCTAGTGCTGCTGCTAAGACCGTTACTCAACTCTGTGTCATTAGATTCTTCCTCGGTTTGGCTGAAGCCAGTACTTATGCTGGCACTATCTACATCATTGGTGCATGGTACAAGCCTGAAGAGATTTCTAAGCGAACTGCCCTCTTCACTGCCTCGGGCCAAGTCGGTACCATGTTTGCTGGTGTCATGATGACAGCCATTCATAAGGGTATGAGAGGCGTGTCCGGCCTCCAAGGATGGCAGTGGGTGTTCCTGATCGGTAAGTCGAGTCATCCACAATGATGAGCTGGAACTGACATTTGTAGATGGCATCATCACCCTTCCCATTGCCCTGTTTGGCTTCCTTTACTTCCCCGATATTCCTGAAATCACCAAGGCCAAATACTTATCCCAAGATGAGAGAAAACTGGCAGTCTCCAGACTGCCCCCGATCAAGTCCGATGGCCACAATATTATGCCCTTGTCTTTGATCAAGCGAGTCTTCCTTACTCCTATGTTGTATGTTTCTCTGCCATGCGTTTCATAATTTGATTCTGACTATTCCAACAGCTGGATCCTCTTCTTTTGGTCACCTGTCTGCGCTAGCGTCGAGGGTTTCCCCTTCCAAAACACGTTCCTCCTCTGGCTCAAGTACTACAAGGACAAGTTCTCACAAACCCAAATCAACACTTACCCTCTCGGCGTGCAAGCTGTTGGTATCGCTGCGAATATGCTTGCAGCATGGCACATGGACGCAACCGGCCAGCGTGTTCCAATGGCCATCCTCGCCGTCCTTCTTCAGGTTGTTGTAGGAGCTATGCTTCTCGTGAGGAATCTGTCTGACGCTGGGGTCATGTTTGCCTTTTACCTCGCTGGATCAGCGTACATGGTAAACCCCCTCATCTTTGGCTGGGCAAACATCATCCTACAGCGAACAGGTGATGATGCCGTGCGCAGTGTGACGCTGTACTCCATGAATATCGGCTCCATGGTCCTTTGGACATTCTGGGGCATCATCTTCTACAGTGCTGCTGATGCACCTTACTGGAAGAAAGGCGCTATCTCGCTTCTGGCTTGCTGTGGTGTCATGTTCTGTTACATCTGGCTGGTCAATTATGTAAGTGCTATGCTACTCAGTCCGCTGTTTGACAACCGCTAACCAAGCATTTCCAGCTTGACAAGCTCACCATGAAGAAGTATGGTGACCGAACTGTGGAAGATCTCGAGGGGCCCATCGAAGTGAGCGGATCTGACAAGGGTGAGACTACTAAAGTATCGGAAAAAAACGTAACTTCGTGAAAAGGTTATTATCATAAAGACGTAATGAGGAAGCTTGGTAAAGGAGCGGTGGATGGTGATTGAGTATGTTTCTTGGTGTCGGATACGAAATGCTATTCCTCGTATGAATGGTACCGCTTCCGGAGTTGTCACGCAGCCCGAAGCTCTGAGGGAATGATCTGTATTCTAGATGCAATCACTTCTTCCCACCCAACGCCTCGGTCTGCTTTCGATAAACCTGTGGTTCAGAAGTACTAGTTTGAGATACTTTCAGAATACTTATTCGTCAATGGGTTCTCGTACCAAAGATAACAAATCCAATTGTAATAAATGATAGATTCCATGCTAAACAAAACCTTCTCACCGCTTCATTATCCTGCTGTGCCAGAAAGCTATATCTAGTACAGCTACTGCCATTGTTATGTTCTCAAGGTTCAAAGCTATAGCCTGCACGCGGTCCCAAATAATCCCTGTACGAACGTCTGATAGAATCATCAGGATCGCTTGTCCGGACAATATGCTTCTTGGTCATATGATCATTAAAGTCACTCAAATCATATGTGTTGAAACGTCCCGGCTTGTCGTGGACGCATGCGCGACACATATACTCATTTGGTCCGCCCTCAACATGCGACCGGAGGACACCGTCCTGTTTCATCAGGGCGTAGTAACTCAAGATGATGTCGGCCACCGCCTTACCAGAGTCATGCCACCCACAGTCACAAGCAAATTCTCCAGTACTTCTCTTGTGAGGCAACTTGTCACAGAACGTGGGATGGTCCGGCTTTCCGGGACTCGACTGGATATTCGTACCCCAGAATATGGCTCCCCCTAATGGTTCGTCGTGTTAGTCGAGTTGAAGGCTGGGTAGCAAGGAAAGACTGATGACATACCAAAGTTCTGGATGCGAGTATTCTTTGAGGGATCAAGTGTCTGGATGATACGCTGGCCTTGTTCATCACTCATGCTTTTGATGGCGAGCATGGCACGGGGGATTTGATTGCCATCAAGCCCTTGAACAGTGCGGCTCAATTGGGTATCGTCGAGTCTCTGCTGGGCACCCGGAAGTTCAACGTCGTCTATTTCTTCGACGGAAAGGTGATCACTCATGTTATCTTGGCTCTTATAGTTGTGCAATGGGCTGGTTGTAGATATTGAGTCTCTGAGCAGGAGACGAATGAACTGATAGTCGGAGCAGCCTTTATAACTGGTGATTGGGCTTCGACGATATTTTTCACATGCTGTATTTCGCCAGCAATTGTCTCCCAACCCATCCATATTCAGCCTCGATTGCGTCACCTTACGTCAGATCAGAATGTCAGAGCCTCATTTCAACGCTGTTGCCAATCGTTGCGACAGACTCGCCATGCAATGTAGTGTGAATATGGAGGTATTGGGCCGCAAATCCGAAATTACAAAAGTAATCAGCGAATAGCATGCTTCCAATGACGCTTCGGCAAGAACAGGTGCGGTGAGGATGTTGTCTTGATTCGGCACATCGCTCAGCCGCAAATGGTGAGGGTGGTGTAGCTCAGAGCCAAATGGGAAGGGATAGTTACAATATAATAAATCACAATCCTTCACATTTCAGCCTAAACAGATACTAATTCATACGGTTTTTCGCCGCATCCTTTACAATATTGCACACAAGGCTCTATTCGGAATTTGAGACCAATTATCTTGTTTTGTAACCCTGATCGTGGTGTTGATGCCATCATCCAACAAATTCGTACATACATTGGAGGTGGACTCCAACTTTCACAATTTGATGTCACTGCGACCTCCTGAACAAGACTGCTCATAGCTGACTCTCCGTTAACAGGTCCAAATCATGTAAGTCTTCTGTAACGTGATCTGTTGGGGACTCTGTAACGAGTGAGCGGCACATAATACCAAGAAGGGTACCATACAACAGGTGCCCACCAATACTCATAGCTGAGGTAATAATCCCCACAGTATGGAACATTGTTAATTGAGCTATCATAGTAATACCAGTTCCAGTCGTATGTGTAGTATCCTGCCCCTGGATAGCTCTGGTATTGGTTCTGATATGGGACTTGATAGTAGTACTCGTTCATCTCTATAGGGTCGCGTGGCCAAGGTTGAACTTGTACAGTTGGGTGCGGGTCTCGAGGCCACGGTTGAACTTCTATAAATGGCAATAGTGTCAGCGGATATCACTACTGGCCAGATTTGGATGTTGAAAGAATAAGATAGCCATACCGTTCTGACTATGGCGTCGATTTCGACGCAAGCACTGGATGATGCGGTGAACTTGATCGGTATCGATTGCTCTTAAACTGGCGGCGAGTTGGGTGTCGTCTAGACCTTGAACGACCTCTTGAAGACTGTGGCTGGGTTGATTCGGTACAGCCAGCTGTTCTACCATATTACCGGCTTCCTTCTGTCTATTATGCAAGGTGGCCTAGACGCAACATGTGAGTTCGGTGGGAAGGATGGGTCGGGAAAGGGACGTGGCGTCAAATCTGGTAGAGTAGTATTGCATCCACTCCGCTATTTCAGCTTCATGTAAATCCCAGCTCTATGTCCATAGGTGCAATTTTTGATCCTAAATAAAGTAAATAGAGAGCCAATTACCTTAGATATTATTTGCCTAATGACAGATTGGGCATAGACAAAAAGCCTCGTTTCAACCCCTACGCCAATTGGTACAGCTCGATCACAAAGGTCTACGTGGCAGTTGGTGCATATGACGTACCAGAAACTGGAGATGGCATGAAAATCCAATTGATTGTCTTTACAGGTTACGCCATGAATGCACGTTGGTCTGGTGTGAGTTTTGTGTATCGAAGTCCTAACGCAATGGGGAGTTGACTGATCAACAACCTGATAAGTAAGCTTCATTCCTGTCTGGTCGGTTGCAGCTTGGGCCAAGAGTGCCCAATATTGCAAATACCAATGCAGTTATGCCGTATTTATAATTAGATGAGGGCCTTCCCCATTAGGCTACTCGAGTCCTTGAGCGAAAGGCGTCGACTTAACCCGAAGTCGACTGTCAATTGGCCTGTTCACGTTTGTGTTTCAGTGATTCACTGACTGGATATAGGCCTAAGTGACGGGACGATAAGCACATACGACCATACCTGCAGGAAAATACGGGATCCCGTCCGCTCTCCCATAGTCAAGCCTGTAAGGGGCGGATCAGTAGTTGGGTCGGTGACGACCAGCGAATCCCCGCTGTTGTATGTTTTTTCTTTTTGCATTTCTGAGGCATACCGATTGATTGACGATATGACTGACTAAAAACCCTATACACAATTTTTGCAGCACGGTCGGTTCTTCATCGTGATATCTTTTTACTTCTCCCAGCTGCGCGCTATTCTCTTTACCCACTACTGAACACTACACAAATTCCACATGGCGCGGATACAATACCGAATTAGTGAACCTTATGATCACCACAGGAGGAGAGTGCCTGGTCGTGCTACAGCGCATCGCGGGGAAGGCCACAGACGGTGCCGGGCTTCTAAAACACCATTGTTGAGGTTGGAAGACGAAAAATGAGCCAGCCGCTGTAACCAGGTGAGGAGAGAGCTTTCTAGTATCAAGGCACGTTTCATACATAATTTTAGCATCCAACTAGGTCCAGCGCCCGTTGAGTCAACCGTTCCAGTCCAGAGTAAGGCAGAGATACCGCTGTAGCTGTCAGTTTACTGAACTGGGGTAATCCGGCACCTGGGTCCGGAAACACTTTTCCTAATCTGGACAAAAAGTGCGGTGTGCAGCAAGATTCCTACTCCGGATACGACCATGGTCGCCATCTTCATCTATCTGACAATATGATCGGTTGGCTCTCAGGACTTTTACCGTTACTTCGCTTTATTCTCTTATGCCTATTGCTGATTCCGAAGTTCCGGGTTCCGGACGTCCGGCAATATTTAACAGAGACCTTTGGAGAAACGTTATGAACTCGATTCACATCCATATTGTAGCTATTACACGTGTTTCGACTGATAGAGTCGTACTTCAAATGGAACAATATGGTGCTGCTTTCATACACGGCCATATGTACACTGTAAATGACAGACAACCATGGGACGAAGCCTTCATCGTTTCCCCATCCGGTCGCTTTGAGGCAATTGGAACCAACATAGAGATCCAAGCCTTGGCTGGGGAACGTGGTCTACCCATCCACGATCTTGACAACACTTTTGTCATGCCGGGGATCCATGACGCACATACCCATCTTCTAGTGGCCTCACTGCAGAAAATGAGCGAAATCAGCATCGGATATGATAGCACCGCCGCAACTATTGCCGAGAACATCAAGAAAGGACAGGCCAGTTGTGCATGTGCCCAAGCTCATTTTAGAGGCGATTGGCTTATTGCAAACTTTTACGCCGGTTAGAACTTTCCAGATGGAAAGATGGATCGAAAGTATCTAGACGATACCTTTCCTGAGCAGCCGGTGCTTGTTCGAGATGTCTCTTGCCACAACGTCGCTCTCAACACCGCAGCTCTCAGGCGCGTCGGATATGGGAATGATGTTCAAGATCCTCCTGGGGGGCAGTACATGCGAAGGGCAGATGGTGAGTTAACTGGGGAGCTGGTGGAAGCGGCATCGGCTGGGGTCTTAGCCAGCCTACCTCAGCCGCCCGTGTCGTTTGTCAAAGAAGCTCTTATCTATGGGATCAAGATGTCTCACAAGTTTGGCATCACTTCGCTCCAAGAGGCGTCCGCCAACACTCTCTATCTTCACGCCTTGCGGGAGCTTGACAGTGAAGGACGACTGGACATGCAGATATTCCCTCACATTGTCCATGCACCTGAGAGTTTCGCTCAGGAGAAAGCCGAAAGTCTGCATCGTCTCATTGATAACGCTGGAGATTTCTTTAGTCAGCACGTCGATGCTCGATTTGTGAAGTTTTGGATGGATGGGGCGCCCATACCGCCTCACTTCACGCAATGCGATATTGGACCGGATGGGAGTCCCAATGAGGAGAGGCTACTGCTTGCATTCGAAGAGTTGTTGGAAGCTTTGACTAAACATGATGCGAATGGTTTGACATGCAAGATTCACTGTGCCGGTGATGGTTCTGCGAGGCGAGCACTCGATGTTCTCGAGCGCGTTCGGCAGTTGAACCCTTCAGGTCCAGTGCACGAAATGGCACACTGCAACGCCATCCATCAAGGTGAACCACACCCTAATGATTCCGAGTAAACACTGACTTGTCTCTTAAGATGACATCAAGCGAATGGAGCAATTGCGAATCACAGCCGAGATGTCGCCCGCGATATTTCACGACACAAATCTCACATCCAACTATCGCCATATCTTCAAATGGCCATTCAAGGAGCTCCAGGATGCTGGTGTTCATGTCACTGTAGGCTCCGACTGGTTCTTGACCGACACCCCAGACCTGTTCCCAGCCTTAGCGGCCGTCGTGGAGCGCTTTGGTACAGAAGAGGGCAAAACTGCGAAAGAGATTGGAGGTGCAAGGCTCTGCCGTATCATAACGCTAGCAGGTGCTGAGGCTGTAGGAAAGGATGCGGAGATGGGAAGCATTGAGACTGGAAAGAAGGCGAATTTCATTGCTGTTGATCGAGACCTGAGTCGTGGTGAATTTAGCGGAGCAAGAGTCCTGAAGACCTGGTTTGAGGGAAAGATGGTCTGGGAAAACAAAGACAATACAGTATCTATGTAGCAGGATCAAGGTACGGGTGCTTGTCCTGGAGACCATGTCCCTGCATTACTTAGGCTAAATACAACCGGTGCTCTAATCTCCCTTTCTCGCGAAAGTCTAGATACGGCATCACCATCAGAAAAGCCCATTTCGCTCAATCCATCCAACTCATCAGCCTCTCGTAGAACTTCGGCCGGGGCATCGACTTCAAACACAGCCTGTATGTCGCCGTGGGGTGAGAAGCCTGTGAACTTCCACATTCTCGAGACTTTAGTTGCGTCGGGTCCAAACGCCCATAGGCGCCGGCGCTCATAGAAACCGACGCAAAACAAAAGAGGTGCATTGACAAGCCGCGCGAGAAACACGTGGATCGAGTAGAACTCGAGCGGCGACAGGAATGGCTTGGTAGGAAGCAGTATGAGCAAAGCAAAGAGGTTGAAGGGTGGCGGATATGCAAAGATGGCATCGCTTTTCACGCCTTCAAACGTGAGAACAGTCTTTCGGAACTGTATCTCAACATCCTCGGACGTGACGATGGTGCTGAACCGGTTGGTGAGGAGTGAGACGAGGATAGTGAGAAATAGAGTGTTGCCGAGAAATGCAAATGCAATGGTCAGTGCCGGTCCTAAAATGACATGAAACTGAACGGATTCCTCAATTCCTGTCCCATCCAGTCCAAACCAGATCCACAGTAGCCATTTGATGATGGTGAAATCGTTTGGAATTGAGCCATCTCCCGGAGAAAGCCATTGTAGCGCTAACAGGAACCCTGTGAAACACCATATCGCGAGAAATGTGAGGATCAGAAACTCTTTCATCATAGCGTGCAGCGAAATAAAGACGATGTGGTCTGGCAAAATGTTAAAGGCCAATCTGGTCAGGAGGATTGGAGCTGCGAGACATAGTATGTTATGTGCCATGCCATTCTGCACGCTGCTTACAGCCAGCTCATATGCCCGGACAGTAATGTAGGCCATGAAGATGACTGTGTATGAGAGATCCAAGAACGACCATAACGTTTGTGAATGAATCATCCATCCATGCTCAATGATGGCAGCAAGCTCATGGAGCACCCAACCAGCAGAGTATAGAATGAAGACAACTTCATTTCCAGTCAAGTTCTCAGGATCTCGATACTGCATTGTGTAAACATATAGAAGAGTCAGAATGACATAGTGCACTAGCTCAATCATGTAGCGGGTGCGCGGAACCACGAGACGGTGATGGTCAAGCAGCGGTGCCTTTCGCGGCTCATATAAAGACACAGGGAGATACTCATAATGGTTCGGCAAAATATCGACAAATGACAAAGGAGTGTAGACGATCTGACCACGGTACACCGCATCAATCACTCGTCTACATCCCGAAGAACTGACAAAGTTCTTGCTCTCAGATATGATTGCGAGTTCGAGTGCTGTCAGCTTCCTCTCATGGCCGCCGCGCTTCTGAATCGGCCATTGCGGATAGCGCCCGTACTGCTCAACTTCGGGCGGAGCGCCCTGGAAGGGATCAAAACCCTGGACCAGGATCTTGGAAAGCAGCAAGAGACCGTCTAGACCTGGGTTGTCGTCGTGAAAGTTGCGCAGAATCTTGATAGCCAGGAGCTCGCATAATGTTGCGCGAGCTATGCTGGTGCTCTGGTCGATGACACTGGACTGCTCGCGTAGGAACTGTACTCGGTTTGCGAGGAGACAGTAGACTACAATAGTCAGTATCTACCAAGGTATGTAGTGACAAGTGTGTTGTCGCACCAATCGAGTAGTCATTCTCATCATACAGACGGTCTACTAACGGACGGACAATGAGATGATTGACTCGTGGACTCTTCAGCTGTTCCAGAGAGTAGGGGTCATCTAGCGAACAGCATTAGACGATATAGGTCTAGTAACAGAACGATGGGATGCACCTATGCTTGCGAGTACAAATTTCCTTATGCTGTGACCGACGTCCAATTAGCGCGTTGAACAACATGTAAATATTAAGGCTTAGTACCGATGCAGGGTGACAAAGACGGAGGGTTGGGGCCATTCGCTCTCGTGCTCAGTATCTGTCTCAGTCCTAAAACTCGCAGTCGCATCATTCAGCAAAGTGCTCTCGTCTGGCTCGATGGTGTTCCTGAAATCTGAGGAAAGGCCATCTAGATCTTGGCTCATCGTACTCTCACAAATCTATGGATTGACTACAGGCGACAAAGGAAAAGGTGCAACCACCAAAAAGTTGCGTCTCAGCACATGTTTTATTGACGGAAGCGGGGTGGAGCTCTCATCTTAGCTGGGTTTGTGGATCGAAGCCCCGAGGTCGATGATGCTATGCTATAAGCAGAGAGCAGTTGACCTTGAGACACAGCTATTTCCACCAAGCTCTTTTCCATCAACTCAATCGCATTTATGCTTATTGCCACCCTGCATTGCTTCTTTGATCTGCTGCCTGTCCAGTGGTGAATGTTGTCTCTTCTCTCAACGGTCATCGTGATACCCCTAAGCGAGCCTGAGTTGGCATGACTTGCAGGAAGTTTGGGTGGGGGGTTGACAAAACGACGATCCGTTCGGGGCTGTGTACTAAGTAGACTAGGTGAGATGACTGCGCCCCCTTCGGTTGCACCCGGCTTGGCCAGCTTCAGGTATTTTATAGTCCCAACACGTCAACGCAAAGGGAAACACTCTTGTGCTGTACCTGTGAATATGACGTACGCGCCAATTTCGTCGGTGCCTTTGTTTGCGGGGAATGGATCGCCAGTGTCAGATGCCTCGTTTTGAACGGAGTCGCACTGCGAACAGCGGTGTGAGTCAAGGTGAGCATGATATGACTGGGCGAGAAACGAGCACGAAGCGAGCTTGGGAGGGACAGACTGAAACAAGAGGGCGTGTGCGACAGAAGTATCATCCGGTACTCAAGGTCAATTGATGCAATGATAATTGAGTGGGTGCTTATTACAGACAAGCTTTTTAGCGTCGGGGGCAGAAGTCAAGGGTCTACGATGAGAATGCACGCCTCGGAGAATAGAGACGAACCCTGTGAAGCCAGTCCCAGGAGCTCAAAGACAGGCTCGTGACGGTTCGTTTACGAGGCGGGGTTTGCATGGAATTGTCTCGACCATGCACGCGATGCGGCATTTATTTTATTTCGCTGTCGTTTTCACGAGCGCGAAATTACGGCTGCGACGATGCTGTTCTTGGACTGATCATCAGCCCTTTTGTAGTGGCATCAATTGTAGCTGGCAGGTATTTATCTCAGCTTGCGATTAAGCTTAGAGACTACAGCGGTACAGTGTGGTCTGTGCCCTGTGGGGATGCCTGCCATGCCCTGCAACTTTGGGGAGCTTTGACAGGATCAGCAACTGCTGCATACCCCTCACAGGCGGCCTCTGGAAATGCAGGGAGGTTTGGTCGCGAATGAGACAGATTGAGTAACGAGAATCATGTTCCTGTTTTTTGAAAATGGCTTAGTGATCGCTTGGCTAGAGCCGAGGAATTTCTTGGGCTTCGTTGATGCTGTAAAGTCTTTGATGTCTTTAGGCAACCCATACAACACTCACCTTTGCGCTTATTATTCGCTCGCCAACGAATCACCATGTAGTCTAACTAATTGCCGCTTTCGCGGCAGGGAAGAAATATACTTTGTATTCTCGTCTGGAGTGAATGTGCATTACACTGTGAAACTGGTTGACCATCCTCCTCGTCGTAAATCGCTAGTCATTGTTCATTCGTAGTATCCATCATCATCCCGTTGCTTGTGAATGATACACACGCTCCCGTGTAGTAAACGAATACACAGCCTGTGGTTTTGTCAAATCAATGAGAGTAGTCAGATCGACACGGCTTCATAAGAGAGAGGCGATTTGTTAGCTGGGTGGATCTCATTGGGGATGGTGAATACTGACCACAATGGGCAAGTCCGCGATCTTCCAATCAACCATGGATCGATACATGGTGGATGAAAAAGGTGGCCGCACGGCAACTTCCTCAGATTCGTTCCCTCAATGAAGTCTTCAGTGCAGATAGAGCACGCCGGAGACGTACGCTCATCTGCCTGTCGTGCGTTTCGGTCGCTGACATTAGAAGAACGGATCGACAAGTTGGGCATAGTGAAATAGCGCTGCAGCTTTTCGATTTTTGGTTTTCGTTGCTTTCGAAACACGTATGGAGTCATTTGGGCTTGCGTGTCAATCTGCTTCGGGTGTATGCGATGATGATAAGTCACGGTTGGCATACTCTCCACGGCAAGCTTTCCCAGACCGGAGCTCGTTCGAAACCGCGGGAGCTGTGTTTCCAGAGGCCGTGGCATATGATTATTTCGGAGGAGCCAATGCACGAAGCAAATGATGCAGATGACGAGAATGACTACAACACAGAGGATAATCCCCCACATTGTAGTCGTTTTGTTATCATCAGGGTTAGTGTCATGGCTGTTTGAAGGGTCCTCGGATTGTGCCATGCGTGCCACTAGTATCACTAGTCGAAAGAGGAGATAGAAATAAGATGTGAATGTAAGTCGGGAGTTGTGTCTTCATAAACATTTTCCCCAGCCGGTCTGAACGATTGGTTCTTGTTTTCCTGACACCAAACATCTGAAAGAGGAGCGCTGATTGGTGTTTGCGGGATTTATTTCCGATGGGTCTGAGAGCATATGTCTGATCTCCCTTATTAGCATGCCGGGAATGCGGTCAAGGGGGTCGCTGAGGGGTGAGTCTAAAACTCCCATGTACTTTAACGTAATGGGGAAAAGACGCTTGGCCCAAGTTGAGGCCAGTGTCATCAGAGTTCACCTTCTTTATTGCCTATTTCGCCAATTTTCCCACCACGTTGGGTTAACTAGGGCTTGCATCATCCTAATTTGAGGGCGTTCCTCCCAGAGCTACAAAGCTTAAAGCTAACAGCCACTAAGCCCATATGATTAAGTCAAATGTCATATTACTTAATACTCTTGGAGGTGTATCCAGCTGGGATCATCGTTGCAAGTATAGACATGTCATAGAAGAAATGGTCTTATCAACTGAACCTTCATCTTCAGAACTGACTGCGTATTTACTACTAAAATACAAAGATGCCAGGTATAAAAATGCCCCCTCGGTTCAAATACGCACCCACAATCCACAAACCTGCGGCGCGTATGCAGCAAAAGACGTTTAGGTGTAGTTGAAACTAGTAGATGAGAGCTTGTATAGCACATATAACTTAGTCATCCATGCACTTAGGATGTCAACTATCTGTGCTCTTATCCCTGCCTTGTTCCCCCTTACCTTTTATGCTACTCGTGATACGATGAGGGGAAGGATCAAAATACCTAATTGTGTTTTCTCCTCTCGGGTGTTGAGGCTGAAGCCACTTCTAAACTCTCAACCTTATCGCAGTGAGTCCATGAAACTTATACTGGAGAAAAGGCGCGGTCACATGCTACGCAGGATGACAAATTCTCTTCATAGTTCTCCGCAGTTTAGCAAATACGGGACGGAAAATGGCATTACAGGCAGAGGCTTGGATTCTCGTTTGTTGCTTATATCCCTCGAAACCAAGCGACATCACTGTGAGGATCTTGTTCCTGAAAGTATCTAATATCATTGATGAGGGCTAGTTTTGATATCTAGTAGTTTTCCGTGCTATTTCATCTTGTCCGGCCATAGCTGATCTCAAGTTCTGAGCACGCAGTTTGGTACACCGTCATTCGCCTCATAGCATGTAACAGTGGTACCTCCTGGAATTTCAGTCCAAATGCCTTTCTTTAGTTCTTCCCTCTCGCCACGGACTGCTGGCGTATCCTGTTGGAGGATATAAGTTTGATTGGGGAAGGTGAATGCATGGACTTGGCGGGTTGGGAACCGGGGGAATCCACTGAGCGTTTCTCCAGCAGCTATGTCGAACTGCTTGCACTTGGGTTTCTTTGCGCCGATAACACCTTCGAAGAACCTGCCAACAGCAGAGGTCCTGTGCATTGGGCATTTATCAGGTAGGTCGTTAGGTCCATCAGGCATCTTGAGTGTGGCACCTCTCAAGGGCCATGTAGTATTATTTTCGAGAACCTCGGGGCGAAATTGGAAGATTTGGGCAACAGATACATCGCCGAGGAGAAGAGCTCCAAAAGCGAGGGTAGTGGAGAATTTCATGGTGACCTTGAGGATCATAAAGTTAGTTTTTAGGCGTACTGGCAAAGTCCGGGTGTTTTGAAGAAGCTTACTTTCGCAGATTGACGCTTGGTTGTGGTGTTTCTGATTCAACTGATGGTCTGTCCAGGGATGCGGAGGTGATCAGGACTTTATACCCACCAGGCTCCCGCCGTTCACAATCGCCAAGGCCCAATCCTCGTACGTCACTCGAGTCAACCTGTACCTGCGAGCTTGAACTTATGGAGAGGCCCCTGTTGGCAGCCTAGTGCTTAACCTTGTGGCCAGCATGTGGCTCTATACCTCGTGGTGGCTGATGCCCTTGCGGCTCTTTCATACACGGTTTTCGATCTTACCGCCCCCATTCATTTTAAAAATCACAGCAGTGCCCTCGTTATGTTGAGGCAGCGATAGGAAAGTAGAGTTACTTCTCCCCAGAGATCTGCAGATGTGATCTACTAGAATCATGGTCTGGGCAGTCAAGCTTTTATTACCTCCAGGTATCAGCCTGTTTTTGAAATGACAAACTATCAGTATACAGAAAAGGGTCAACCGCTTTGTTCTCTAATATGTACTTAATGCCATACTGTATAGTGGAGGGGTAAAATAAGGTTCAGTCTCAACATAACACAAGTAACACAAGCCAGCAGACAGACGACTTGTGCCTCGCACCTCCCCTCGTAGGCCATATGAGGCGTTAGACTTAAGGAAGTCTATTCTCGGTTTATTAGAAACTCTGGTTGTTTTACAGTTGGGGCGGAGGGGAACTTTGTCCCAAGTCCTATGACTCTTGATATGTGGTTTGTTGTCTATTTTTGCTCTTGTAATGAGGGGTAAATGACCTCAGTAACAACATCAAGGCAAATATATGGTCTATTCCGCTTTATATTTACTCTTTTGAGACCGAGACAGTAGCAATTTCCTTAAAGCACATCGATTGTCATTTTCATCGTCGTATTGAGTGGTCCGCCGCCAAGATCCAGAGACATCTATCTAGATATCAACAGGGGATTACGAGGACTTTGGCTATGACGTCCGCAACAATCGCTGGTTAGGAGTTGCGTCTTGTATCATGACGCAAGAGTTTCAACAAGAGGTCCGCCTGGCATCATGCTTCATAACAAACGCCACTGTCAGATCCTGAAAGAACAGATGAACTACACATCTATCTTCTTTTTGGAATTACCTCTGGGTAGCAAAGACGTGACCGCAGTTTGATAAAAGAGGAAAATCTTGCCATTTCTCTTTACGTACTAATTGGAAGCATCTTGCACTATCCGTATTCTGTTTGGTTCGGGGCCAACGGTGTACTCTACCTCTTTGGGTTTGACACCGTAACGCCCCATCCTCCGCCAATCGGAACAGGCCCAAATGCCTGACACCAGACCACTTCGCAGCGCCTGGGACCAGTGAGGAAGCGGTTCTTTCAGGGTCTTGCAAGGAATGACAGCAGGCGGAACTTCGGCAATCGCTTCACCTTACACTTTTGGCCGTGTCTGCCACGCTGTGTTGGTTCGTGTCATGCATGTTGGTCGTCAGTTTTGTAGCACAGCGTCGGACGAGAAAAGAGAAAACAATGCAGGTTTTGAAGCTCGGATCATGTGCGTACCACATGCGGCATTTAAGTTCCCATCGACAGACAAACAAACAAACATTCCACGATAGTTTTTGTAATTTGAAAGCAAAGATCTACAATGACGACCATTGAAGCGCATCCCGTCGTAGACGCTGACGATAACGTTAGTTCCCGCTGCAACCGACCCACTGAAGCTAGCTAACCAACGGCCACAGCACTCTGACGCAGACTCGTCACTTGGTGCGGTATGAGATCAGCCCATCAGCTCACAGGCCTTTGTTACTGATTATGGTGTAGGATAATGCATCTTCCACAGACAGCTTGAGAAGCTCAATTCTTGACTTCCGTCAAGAGAATGGAAGGACATACCATGCTTTCCGGGATGGCAGTACGTAGCTCCTCTGCTATACAAGCCATATCACTGACGTGCCCAATTGCAGAATACAATCTCCCAAACGATGACGAGGAGAACGAAAGATTGGGTATGTACTCTCAAATGCCTCCGAGTATAGCATAACAATAACAACACAGATCTGCAACATAACTTGTTCTTGCTCACTCTTGATAACAAGCTCGGCCTAAGCCCTCCTAACCATCCCGACTCCAAAGTTAAGCGCGTCCTTGACGTTGGCACTGGAACTGGTATCTGGGCGATTGACTTTGGCGACGAGCATCCTGAGGCAACAGTGAGCTACGCCATTAAACTCTATGTAGAATAACCGCTGACAAGACAGGTCATTGGCGTTGACCTCTCGCCGAGCCAGCCGAACTTGTATGAGTTGAGCTTATAGCCAAACGTGAATATGACTGATGATTCATAGCGTGCCACCAAATGTTCACTTCGAGATTGATGATATCGACGAGGAATGGACTTACAGCGAACCATTCGATTTTATTCACAGCAGATTTATGAACTTTAGCATTCAGAACTGGAAGTTGTACTTCACCAAGATCTACCAGTAAACCAAGTTCCACCATTCAACAAAGACCCATACTGACGGAAGCAGGAACTTGGCTCCAGGCGGTTATGTCGAACTGCAAGATGTCGATGTCATCATGGGCAGCGACGATGGCACCCTCAAGGAGGACCATACCATGTACAAATGGTGCCGCCTTCTCGACGAAGCAGCCGGAAAGTTCAACCGCTCATTCGAGCGCACCACCAACTTCAAGGATATGCTGAAAGAGGTCGGATTCGTGGATGTTGTTGAGACGCGATACAAGTGGCCTACCAACCATTGGCCCAAGGACAAGAAGTACAAGGAGCTGGGCCAGTGGAACAACGTCAATGCAGCCTCTGCTCTGGAGGCGTTGACCATGGCGCCTTTCACGAGAGGACTGGGCTGGAGCCGTGAGGAGGTGGAGGTGTTTTTGGTGAAGCTGCGACAGGACTGGAACAACCCCAAGATCCATGCTTATTGGCCCATGTGAGTGTTTTGATATCCTGGGAGAGATTGTGGCTAACTGTTTGTAGTTGCGTTACTTATGCTAAGAAGCCCGAAGCGTAATGTTGGTGAAAAGATTCATCTTCAGTGGGGTTTAGACTAGATGAAATGATTGGCATTTTGCTTATGACTGGCAATAGGATTGATCCCAACAATTGTGCATCATGCTTGATAAGCTTTGAGGCATCTCTCTTTTACACGTCCTTTCAATTGAGTTCGTGGCGAAGTGCCCACCTCCTTTGGGTCAGCGGCGTGTTCGTTTTCGGCCTTGCCCTCTCAGTGACGCGTGCAGTAATAACTGACGAAACCACATAAAATCCAGACTTTTCTCGTAAATGAATAATACAAACTCGTTATTACGCGTCCTCCTATATATCTCTGTGCTCCTTTGACATGTCTCATGCGTATTTCATCGTGCAGCGCATGGATGATATGCTCTCAATCAGATGATTGCTGCCCAACGAACTCAGGACAACGTGGCCGAGTGGTTAAGGCGATGCCCTGCTATCTCTTCCGAGACATCATAGGCATTGTGTTCGCACGCGTAGGTTCGAATCCTGCCGTTGTCGATGTTCTTTTAATTCTTTTTGCTGTTTTCTGGTCTGTGTGGTCAATATGTGGACGTCTGGAAATGAATGTGAAGTTGGTGATTGAACACGTTGAGTTACGGTCCCCCACCGTAGCCCACCCGTTCCTTCGACACCAGTCCGTAAAAGGCATTTATAGGCTAACTCTCAGGTCCTGTATATTTCATTCTGGAATTGAACGCCAGGGGAGTCACTAAACAATTGTTCTAGTTCTGGGTTTCTAGCGAGGCCAGTTCTCTCTACCTTCGTGGTTCGCGTCGTTGGTGGGACCCCACAATATGACGCGATCGCAGTCAAACACAAAAACACGCGTCAATATCCTTATGACTGACTATTGCAGTAGAGAAATCAGTACATTCACGGTAACTTCGATAGTCCATAAGTTCTTACTGCTTATGTAGGATGTCAGTGTTTATTCCTTTGCGCAAATTGAGATGCGATGTCACACTAAGGCCTTTATGAACACACACGATTGCTAACCAGTTCTGCGTTTTTCATTTCGACACATCCCCTCATGGTAAAGTATAACAAACTCGAAAAGGAACTCTTTCTCCTTCTCCCTTCTAGTGCGACTCTGTTCTATAGAAGTTTCTCTTGATTTTAATACTCAGGCGCTCATTCCACCATGTCTCAATTATCTGACAGCAGTTCTTCAGGGTAACTAAAGTGCCTGAGATAGTGGCCCTTTGTAGCCCTCCAGCGCATAACTCTTTTAAGTTTATTATCAGTCTAGAGACATTGCGAAAAAAAAAAAAAAAAAAGCATACACACCGCATTGCTGCAGACAATGCTGTCTATCAATAGAGCGATAACACAATTAGCAAAAAAGAATCGCCTGTGTGTCACAGGTGGCTGGATCTCTCCCGCCGGGAATTGAACCCGGGTCTCAAGCGTGACAAGCTTGCATACTGACCACTATACTACGGAAGATGAACAGGTTGAAACCTGCTGTAGCGGAGTTCGATGGCTGGTGGTACGCTAGGTAAGCTCAAGTACCTAAAGCCGCGCTAATGGCCAAAATCGAATGCCAACTACAACCAACCAGTCCAGGTCATGATCTCCAAATGTGGTCCGTGAAACAATGCTTGTGACTGAAGGGCGCATGAACTTATTGTGTGCTTACAATAATTTATTTACTGCTTAAAATGAAATTTCAGAGGACATAGACATGAGGGGACCTCCATACCTACCAAACTTATAGGATTGGCAATCGATGGTGGCCTGAACCGCTCAGCCTCAATGCAGGATTCTGAAGTGGAGTGATTCAGACAAGTCTGAGTGCGCCGATCAAACATTCCTTCTGCATCCTTTTGTGGGTGACGTTATCCACTGTTATTCCTTCAACTCCGCCATCTTGAGCACTGCCATGTTTTCGCGGTGTGATATAAAACCAAGATGAACTAAGATCTGACGCTGACAAGTTGCTGTCCATGATATGGGGACAGCATAATGAAGATCAACGACACGAGGAAATAATCCAACACGTCACCAAAGATGCTGATGATCCAATAAAGCGGGAGACAGCAGCTATTTACATTTATCTACCTTCACTAAACCTTTTCTTGCATTTCATAAGACTTGCGAAATTTCGTCGAGAATCAAGAAGTTCGACCAGTCTCTTTCTGTCCTGCACATTCAAGCCTCAACTTAAACACGTTCATCATGAAGCCCGTTTTCGCATCAGTCCTCCTCTCCATCAGCTTCACTTCAGCTCAATACGGTGGTCAAATCAAGGTCAAAGACGACGGCTGCCCTCAATTCACCGCTGGCGAAAAGTCGCAACCTCTCAGTTGGGTCAAGGGCAACAACATCTGCGCAGACCTTTCCGACATTTGTCCCGATGGCAAATGCTTCATGGCATTCCAGGCCCTCGTGACTGGCACCGACAGCAGAACACCCGCCAAGATGGGAGCGTGTCCTACGGATGATTGCTCCTCGGATTGCCAGACTTGGGATGTCGAGTCGCAGAGCAACAGCATTAGTGTTGACTGTGCTGAGTTTACTGGCCAGCATTATTTCTACTTGGGTGACTGAGATGTCAAAGGATTGCCCAGACTAAGCGCAATGGGGAGTAGGAACAGATAGTCATGATGTTTAAAGTCACCATAAAACCATCAATGTGTGTAAATACCTGAAGCCATAATAAACTTCTTGATCATATGGGTTAAACCTCTTCCGCCGATCGGAGCGACCTTTTGAACATGATTCTTGCGTACCACCTTTGTAATAAGGAACGTCGTTTTTCTCTTTGGAACCGCACCATTCACATTCGTCAAGATGCGTTAGCTGCAAGGTCCAGGAGAAGAGGGTAGTACGAGAGGCAAGACAGTTGGTCGAATAACATATCGCGACACTTCGGCACTTTAATTGCTAGGCTCTCTCTGCCGGAATAAGCTCACAGCCACAAGCACTTTCATTGCTTTCGTGAAGATCAGCCTGCTCCTGACTGGTGAAGCTTCCGTTCGCATCACTTACGATCATTGTGTAATCGACTTTCTCAAACAGGATGGTGGAAAGCCTGAGTGGATCAAGCTGGCCGACTGGGGCATCAAGGGCAACGTTCATTTCTTGCAAGTTGAGAGAACAACATGCAAATTGCTGGTATCGTTGATGTTTGGATCCAGAAGAAGTCTTTGGATGGCACAAAGAGTGCTTAATCTTGCGAATAATTGAAACTTCTATAGAGTACCCTGAATGGTAACTCAACCTCGACGCCTAATCTACACTCATCGAATCCTGCCCCCTGTCTACTGTGATGCATACATCTGAGTTCGACCCGGGAAGCCATCTAGTAACTGTATCGGAATGCCCTGTCCTCCTTGTCTGTCAAGTCAGACTTGGGCAAGCCATTCTTATCCAAAATGACCTCCCCAGTGCTGTGGCACTCTCCAGCCAAGTCCCTCTTCTTGTTATCTTGAATACAGAGGGTTCGATAAACAATCATCGTCAGGAACAGGAGACACCAAGTGACAATGCTGGTGATGACGCCCTCTCGGTATCGGGGACCATGAGTCCAAAGTTGGGGTGATCCAATACAGCCTGCGCAATATCCGATGAAGAACATGCAGTTTACCAAAGCTCTCTTGGTGTTGCCCTTGACATTCGATGCGGAGAGTGAGAGGAGAATTGACATCGAAGCTGTAATGCAAGACGACTATCCAAAGAGTCAGCAGATGCCAGATACAAGGAATCATTAAACTTACTACCCATGATGCAGCGATCAGACCCCAACCAGCACTGACGTCAAGCTTCATCAAGAAGACGTTGCCAATAAGCGGGGGAATAATCAGAACCAGAACAACCAACGATCGCTGTCGGGGAAATAAAGTGCAGAGACCAACGCCAATCCACAAGAGTCCGATCTGAACTGCTCCCGATGGTGCCGTGTAGAGCATAGTCTCGAGCTGCGTGTAACCGACCGACTTGATGACAAGAGATGCAAAGGTAAGCACGGGCGACTGCATCGTGACCAGAACACCAAACCAAAAGACTGCCCAAGCCTTGGGGTCCATAAGCGTCTCTCGGAGTTGACTGGTGCTGAAGCTCGTCTTGTCACCTCCCTCACGGTCCCGAGCCATGCGCATCGACAGTACTTCGCGTTCTCTGGGGCTCAAGAACCAAGCATCTCTTGGGCCATTGGGCATGAGTGTGAAGAACGCGATACCAGCGACGACTGTCATGGCACCGCAGACAAGGAATAGAGTACGCCATGGTGCAAGACCAAGTGACGTATTCTTTCCAATGCCGTACATGAGAAGGCATCCGACGACCTGCGCAACGCCATTCATGGTGACCCAGAGAGCAGTGCGAAGTGTATGTTCCGATTTGCGGTACCAGATGGACGTGATGGTGACGAAGGCTGGTGATACGGCACCTTCGCTGAAGCCGAGGAGGAAACGAACGGCGGCGAAACCGGCGAAGTTGTGAGGAGCTGCGAGACACATGCAGATAGTGCCCCATACGATACTAGTCGGGCGTTAGTAAGAACTCGGTGGAGAGAATGGTGCACGTACACTGTGACTCCGACAAACTTGGTGAGGTGTAGTCTGCTCATGAGATAGATGCAGGGATACTCCGCGACTAATTGCCCGACGTAGAAGATGGAGCTGCACCAGGAATACTGGGAGCTGGTCAAGTTGAGATCGTCAATGAGACCGAAGACAGCAGCATAGCTAAGACTTTGTTTGTCGAGGTACTGGAGGAAGAAGACGAAGCACATCTGTACATTTTGTGAGTCATGAAATAAGGTTAATTGCAATTGAGCAACTTACAAATGGCAGGATCACCATGTCAATCTTGCGAAGAACCGCTTTCTCCTCTTCAGGAGTGTATGAATCGTCCATGTCAAGGATCTCGCCCCTTGCCTCAGGCTCATCAGACTTGGGCGCAGACATTTTCTTCTCAAGGGCGTTATCCATAATAGCAAGTTGAAGGTGGATCAAAGAAATGGTCTAGACAATGTCAATGCAGGTGCATGATGGACAGTGCTGATCCTTCGTGGGGAAGACCTCAATTATATCATGATCCCAACAGCTTGGGTCGCCGTTATCAAAAAGTCATCAAATGACAAGCTCCGGGCATCGGATATTCGGTGACAGGAGCCACTATGGGGAAAACCTTATCACAATGCGGGGAAGGACACGGAGCCGACGAGATAGACCATCGATCCGATGGCTCAATGTCGGGAATAGTGACATTTTGCCGATGGCCATGTTGCCGACTGCGATAATCTCGCCCGCTATCGGCAATGATCGGCGAAGAGTGTTACACAGCACGAGGGGCGATTGAGAGGAGATTGTGATAAAAAGCCACTGTCTTGGATGGTTTCTCGGTCGATATCTCAATTTGACTTCCCTTATCTGGTCTTTGAAAGAGGCTGTATTCTTTGTTAACTTATCAACGCCAACATGACTCAACTTGATACTGTACCTGGCGCAGACATCAAGCCATGGCTTCGTCATCCTCCCAAGAAGCATCTCTTTATCCACGCCAACATCATCGACGTCTTAACGGGTAACATCCTCGAAGACGCATCGCTGTCCACCAAAAATGGCAAAATTGAGACCGTCTACTCCTCAACACCTGATCAGTATCCCGATGGCTACAACGTCGTAGACTGCAAGGGCCGATACCTATGCCCAGGTCTATTCGACGCGCACGTTCATCTCTGCGCGACACCGGGATTCACGGACCTATCCCGTGTTTTTGGCAACCCCAACGACATTTCACTCTTGCGACAGCCATATGTCGCCTCACAAATGCTCTACCGCGGCTTCACATCAGTTCGTGATTGTGGTGGCGCTCAGCTTCCATTGAAGGAGGCGATTGAAGAAGGCGTTTTCCCTGGCCCTCGTCTGTTCATCTCAGGTCATGCGCTTTCGCAAACAGGTGGCCACGGTGACTTGAGAAGTTCTTATGAGAAGCATGAATGCTGTGGCGGACACGCCATTGGGTCTTTGGGCCGCATCTGCAACGGCGTACCAGAGTGCATGGCCGCTGTTCGCGATGAGATTCGCTGTGGAGCCGACTTTATCAAGATAATGGGCTCTGGTGGCGTTGCATCACCGACCGACAAGCTGGAACAGCTGCAATTCACCACGTCAGAGATTCAGGCGATGGTGGAGTGTGCCAACAACGCTGGCACTTTCGTCACAGCGCATGCATATACCACCAAGGCTATAAGACATTGTATCGACAACGGAGTCAAGGGTATTGAGCATGGTAACTTTGTTGATGCCCCGACAGCTCGCCTTATGGCTGAGAAGGGCGTCTATCTTACCCCAACACTTATCACGTATGCGCAAATGGCCACCGACAAGTGGAAGAACTTCTTGCCTCCAGAGTCGCAAGTCAAGAATGCGCAGGTTCTAAAATCTGGACTTGAGGCCCTGCGCATTGCTTCAGAAGCTGGTGTGACGATGTGTTACGGTAGCGATCTCCTTGGTCCGCTTGGCTCTGCTCAAACACAAGAGTTTTCTTTGCGCTCTCAAGCGCTCAAGCCTCTTGAGATATTGCGAAGTGCGACTGTCAATCCTGCTAAAATGATGGGGTGCGAGGCTACTCTAGGTCAGCTGAAGGAGGGCTTCCAGGCGGATGTTCTGATCATGGATAAGAACCCATTGGAGAACATTGAGATCTTTGACCACCCGGAAAAATACATCTTGGCGGTTATGAAGGACGGTTTAGTGTATCGCAGTCAGTTGGAGTTTCTGGAGGTTGATGGTGGGATCCCGATCCGGTTCAATTCCGTACTGTAGAATTTGATGAATGCTGAAAACAAAGGCATGGAACAATATGAACATTGAGTATCGAGCTAGGAGACGCAAAAATACCAGTTGTCCTTTTCTGCTTTGGGGACTACACTTTTCACAATGTATGTGTGATAATTAGCTTATAACCACAATTCTTTCCCACTCCGCTCTGACTTATTCAAAGTTGAGTGCAAAGTCACACTTGGGTTGTATTAAAAAGGACAATGAGCCGTCATCGTTACATTCAAATCTTATAATTTTGATTGCCTATCCCTGAGCTTCATGGTGCCAAATCAGGAGGATAGCCTGCGAAGTCCAGCACATCAAAGCCTGTGAGCCCCATCAAAAACGGCTGGTCTTCGCTATACATCGTCGACAGGCGATATGTCTCAAACGGGTCAAGCTGCTCTCCGGCCTGAGGTTGCGAGACCTGGAGACGGGGCATGAGTGGCTCGAGAACCGGATCAGTACGTGAGCCCCATTCCATATCCTCAGCCCCCGTGGACCAGAACTCTGCATCGGCACCTCCTGGAGGTACCTGTGTATTCTGGTCGGCGCCTACTGTGCTGTCACCAATTGCTTCACTGTTGATAGCACTCTGAGATTGCTCTTGGTTCGACAGCCACTCCGCCCACTCGTTATACGCAGATGATTGTAGCCCCTCGTCAGTAGCGTTGGTAGGAGGCTGTCTAGACCGACTGAGCTTACTCCAGGCCTCGTTCGATATGGAGCGAAGTGCTTCAACAAACCGAACACCCACTTGGGCATTTGGGTTCCCTGTCGCCATTCTGCGCAAGAAGTCTAGACCAAATCTGACGCGTCTTTCGTATCCGGGATCCCTATCAAGGATACCGGCTATAAGAGTGACGATAGTAGCAATACTACAGCCTTGGAAGTCGGTGAATGAGAATCGCGTGGTATAGCCAGTCTGGTTCAGATCCTCAAAGAGCTGGAGCAGTTTCTTAGAAGCCTTGGCGCATGACTTTGATAGCTTTTCGGCCTTGTCGTCAATGTTGCACGGCTCTGAGTCGTCTCCGAGATGACGCCGAAGAGTCATTCTTACTACTGTAATGAGAGACATCTTACCCATAACAATCCAGGCATAGTAATAGTTAAGCCAGATGTGAAAGACGGCGCGATAGCGTGAGTCTTGAGGTGGAATGGTCTCCAGATCAAAGGTTTCAGGCAATGAGTCTTTCCACTCTCTTAGCTGGTTCTCCAGGCTCACTGTGTCTGCCTGGCGTGGAGGGTTTGTCACTGTTGACCTGCAAATGTTAGCATACGAAGTGGAGCAGTAGGCTGCGACGTACTCCCAGTCAGCCACTTTGTCCAAAATAGATATGAGACGTGCGAATGCAATCTGGAGAAGAACGTTGTTGAACTTCTGCGAATCATCAAATTCTGGCAGAACAGTCGGTAAAGAGACGGTAATGATCTCAGGTGCTACTGATCGTGGCCTATTGAGCTTTATCGTCGAGCACCTGCTTGGCATCAGTATGCATGGAGCCAACACGAGGAGTGGCATGAACTTACCTTTCAAGTGAGTATATCGACCACCAGAGCCGCCGACGAACTTCTCTTTCTCGCGCGTCCATTGCCTGATCATCCGAGTCCTGATGCAGGTCAAAGGCCAAAGCCTTCCTCAAAGCCATACCCGTGTAGACATAGGACGATCCAACTGCATTTTGCGGCATGAGATAGACACCGAGTATCAGGCATACTTGGATGGATCTGAGGCCTGGAAGTTCTATTACATCTGGTACAAGGACTTTGGCCTGCTCGAAGAACAAACGCCCGGGATCGTGTTCATCAATTCGCGAATGGCCTGGTCGCTCCAAAGGGGTCCAATGGCTGCCAAGTGCAAAGATTGTCAATGCGAGGCAGATGAAGCTGGGATCGAATCTCAACGGGCACGTTTGATTAGTGTAAAACTGCTCGATTTCATGAATGAGCTGTGCTTGGTCGAAGTAGAAGAAGGCATCGGTGCCGCGTCTGATGCAGACGTGAACGAGAAACTCGGCGATGGAGCGGGGAGGAAACGAGTCGACAATCTTCTTGAGGCGAGCCTGTTCTGCTTGTGATGGATTATTTGGTCGCGTAATATTCTTGAAAGAATCAGTCTCATATGACTGTCGGGTTGTCTAGGCAATACCTACAGCCTGCAGATTGACCATATCTTGCTCCTCTGGACCTGATATTGGGTCTAAAGAAAAGGCTTCGCGAAGTCTTGTCAGGAATCTGGGCCATAATATGCTTTCAGTCTGGTCTGCATCTGTCAGTTCAGGGTCTACATAAACTTGTAATTGTTCGTACGGCTTTCTATGGAAATGTTCTCCTGGGGCGTTGCTCCTGTTTGAGATGAGGCAGCTATGGCAGTAATGGTAGCATCTCCAGCCGGCATTGGGCTTTGACTTTGTCGCGGAGACAGCCTATCTCTACAGCTTGTCAGATTGACTTGCCCACCAATTATGCAATAGCCACATACCTGTCAAAGCGACAACTAAGCTGACCAGCTTCACATCTTTGACAAATGCCTGGACTTGACTCAATGCATTTGCTCTTCCGAGCCTTGCATCGGTCGCACCTGATAACGGCGATAGCATCAGTTCTGAGTCAATGATATTTCTCTTTAGGGACTCACGCTCGTGGTGCACGTTTCCGGTTCTCTTCGGCAACGCGTCTGCGGCGGCGACGTCGAACGGCGGGTATTGGATCCATGGTTCTGATGCAAGATTATGGAGATTTAGGTACGGGTAGTGGAACCTCGGCTGCTTGTCCATTTCGTCGGTAATTTGTCAGGCGTCTTATCGCGTATCTGATAACGCTCTCCAAGTTTCGGGTCTTAGTCGATTATCTCCTTTGCCGTGTGTAGCCTGGCCATTCTGTTAGTGGCATAGCAGACCTCAAAGCTGCCTACCCCGTACCGTCAATAAATTTAATGTTTTCTTGCCTCTTTCTGCATCAATGTCTTCACTATCCGTTATCACAGATTCAACAAGAAAACCTCACTTCTAAAAGCATGAGCTCACGATTGTGTATTTTATATTTTCTACCGAAGAAATGTCTACATATACTCCTCAAGTTTTGCTCTAAGACATCTTCGACTCAAGTACCCCCCCCACCTTACCTTAGGAACGTTCGTCTCAGAACCTGCATCGCACAATTCCGCCATTGACTCGGTTATTGAGGCACGGCATCTGCTGTATCCTTTCATTCCCGTAAATGCCGCTGCAGAATGTCTTTGAGCGAGTCATGACAGTCTCTTCATGAGTAACCTATGTCAAAGCGCTGCAGCGATGCCCAACGCCTACAGCCAACATTTTGCCGATCTTCCCCAAGAAAAGGTCCCCTGCCGCGGGGGAGCAACAACATGAGGGCGGCACAGACGGGTAGCCCTGTCGAGACCCCGACGGATTTCCCAGGTGAGCCAAAGTCCGAAGAACAAGAGGTAACTTGGCGACACGATTTCTATTTTTGCTTACACCGCCCAGTGCCAGACAGCTGTCATCGAGTCATTCAGAAATCTGGGGTAGCATTGATCTACACATTGCATAAAACTACCCAACCCTGCCAACTCAAAATTGCACGACACGTATCAGATGTGTCCATTTAGTCAGCGTGCTGTTGAGCATATAAATCAGGCTCCTGGCCCTTACTCGACTGACTAGGAGATCAAATTGTTCACTGCAACAATCTCGTCTAGATCTCTTTCTCTCTGCCTTGATACCTCCCTCACTATGGCCCCGGCCCAGACCCAAGATACACCAGAGAATACTCAAAAGAGTTCTGATCTCTTGGAGCATTCCAAGGGTGAATCAGTACTCACAGACAAAGACCGAAAGGCCCTCGTTTTCACAGACAAGCACAGTTCTCCAGATGTCTACGTCAACTCCAGCAAAGACACTCTGTGGCATCCATGGACAGGAACGCTAGAGCTCAAGCCTCTTCGTTTTGAAACGAGATCTGGTAGTTTTGTTATTGGGCTGAGAACGCCTGTCGATTGCTGGCTCGGAAAACATAGGCATCGAGGTACAGTCACAGCTGTTACACTTTCTGGAAATTGGAGATACAAGGAGTGAGTCTATGACCTCAACCTGTGGTGTATTGACTGACATTTGTAGGTATGACTGGGTCGCTGGACCTGGGGACTATGTTGTGGAAAACCCAGGAACTATTCACACGCTGTTTATGGGTGCTGGCGCCGAGGTGGTGTTTACTATTACAGGAAGCCTTGAGTTCTTTAATGACGATGACAGTTTGAGGGAGACAATGGATATTTTTAGCTTCGCGGAGCTCTATTATGACCATTGCAAAGAGAAGGGTATTGAGCCAAACGAGAAACTCTGGTACTGAACAACATCAACCTGAAGTTGGAGTCAATAGCAGGTCATTCCTTAGCATTCAAATCGCTAGCCATTTAGACGACAGCCCTTGCTACTGATAGAGGAAATATACCTCTAGTTTAATTCAACAATATCCCAGCTTTAAGATTGAAGCTCAAGACCATAAGACTCCCAGACGCACATTCTATAATAAGTGTCCTCCCCGGTACGCCTATCTGCACGTTTAGACACTCCGGAGAAAGCCTGAAGAACTTCTCGTCCCCGATCATAATCCACGACCGATTTCGTCTCAGAGGCGGCCGAGTAGGCCCTTCACGCACTCTTTCGAAAGGAGATCTAGCCACATGAATAACACTACCATCAATAATGACGTGCCCACTAGTTGGCTGGCTGAAGGGATCTAGACCGGTGTCAGTATACCGCGCACCTAGAAGGCATTTATAGTCATGATGCTCCAAAAGCCAACAACGCCAGGTGTGATCTATGTGGGATGTGATAAGGGTCTTGCAGTCATCCGAATAGAGGCAGTATGCAACCGTAGCCTTGATGTCGAAGGAACGAGTATAGTCCCATGCTTCCACATCACACATCGTAATAGATGTTTCATTGGCAACAATAACAGTGGAGAAATCAGGTGAGAACTCCATGAAGTCGTTGTCGGCTACCAATAGGCAATTGAACTTATTTTGACGAAGTGCCCAAACCTCATGGCCATCCACCGTATTCAAGATAACTGCTCTCCCATTTGGCGATGTTTCAACCTCGAGAATCGAGTTGTCCCAGCTTCTCGCGCTTTCCATGTTTCTGCTTTTAGTATGGTTGTCCCATACCCGAAGAAGCTGTAATCCAACTGAGCTTGAGGCAAGGACCCTTGAATCTGGAGAGAAGACTACAGACTGGATCTCACCGGAGTGCCCTGCTAACACATGCTCGCATTTACCGGTCTTCGTTGAAAGAATTCGGATAGCGTTGTCGACATGTATCGATGCAATGGTTTTGGAATCAGGCGAAAAGATAGCTGACTTAACTACAGCACTGTGACCTATTACCAAGGAGCATGACCCCCAGTCATCCTCAACTGCTGGCCAGCCTAGAATCCAGTTAGGGACTCTGCTTGCGAAAAGATGTCTCACGATACTATTTTTCGGCGAGAATACTATTGCCAACGAGTAGATTTGTAGCGGGGCTTGTTCAATAATAGAGAGATGAGTTCGGATGAATCTCAAAGAGTCTTTGACAAGGTCTGAAAGATTGTCACAGGAATATTTCTAAGGCTGTGAGTATAGTGCACTCGAAGTTGAAAAAGGCATCGCACCTCAAGCCATGCATCCAATGCATGTAACATATTTAGGCAGTCGGTGATATGGCCAAGAAGACTCATTGCTTCCAACCAGTGAAGTAGGTGCTTTTCTAAGAAAGAAGAGATTTCATTGGTGTTGCACTCTCCGTTGTTGGAGGATATGCAATGGTGTACCCAGTAATGACTAGCATAGTGAAGCTCAGGAGGTATGAACTTGTGCGGGTCTAGGCCTTGTACCTCGGATGGTGATGTTCCCGGAAAGGGTAGTCTGCATAGATTTTCACGAAGCATCGAGTCCATGACGAAGAGGCAACGACTTGCGAGTCTCCTGTGCATGGCTTTTTCATCGACCCAGAAGTCCGTAGTCCCTTGTATATCAGGGTCCACGAGATAATCCCGGAACGATAGATGCAGGATTCTGACGGGCGCTTCTGGGTTCTTGGGTACGTCGAGAACAGACTGAAGAACGTTGATCTTCATAGCTATTTTAGTAGCGGAGATGTTCAGCAATAGTGATAGACTATTGACTGCCAAAGGTGAAGCTAATGTTACAATAGCGCCAACGATTGAGTGGAAGCTTTTGACGATCTCTTCTTGCTCTGTTCTAGGTCTATCGATGACCTGCAGAGCCAGAATTGAGGCATAGATGTCGTTGAGCCGAGACATATGCGTACGGCTACTTGACTCAAGAATCCTAGCCAGAAGCTCCTTAGGGCCACCAAGAGCAGCGTCATTCAAGAAACGACAGACAGTGGCTGCAGCAATGAACAGTGGCTGTGTCATAGAAACAAGCTGTCCAACCTTGACAGACCCCGGCCACTGCTCAGCTAGCCTCTGGTCACTGCAAGCCACATAATTGAAGCTCTTTCGTATGCCGTCCAACTCGTGCCGCAGGAAGACAGATATGTCATGCTCCATGATATCTCTTGAAATACTGTGGAGCTCCAGACCCTGGTACATGCCGTTGATATCCAGGAATCCCAGGTGAATCGGAAGTTCTGGTCTGCTTGTAATGAACACTCTGAGTTTAAGCGAATCTGGGTACTCCAGTTTAGTGAAAAGTGATAGCAGACGTTTGATATGGAATTCCTCTTCGCATTCATCGAGGGCGTCTATGACGATAACAAGAGAATTCGGACATGATGAAGAAGCTGCCAACTCCTTGAGAGGCTCTTTGATAAGCTTCTCGAACTGTTCTGCAAGGGTTTTGGTTGGGATTGACGGACCGGCATTTATGGCCTTTTTGATCGAACTGATCATAGAAGGGATGTGCATTGCTAATTGCCGTGCTAGGGTAGGAACAAGCTTCGACATGTTCCCTCGGCTTGCCTCTCCTCTTTTGAAGAAGAAGTTTGCGCCAAGACAGTGCCGCTCTAACTGAAGCTGTGCCACAGTACGCGATATGGTTGACTTCCCTGTTCCCGCCATACCATTTAGCCAGAATATGGTCTTTGACTCAGAACTCGTGACCCAGTCGTCAATCTCAGCGAGAAGCTGAACCCGTGTCTCTGGTAGGCATATCGGGCTATGTTCCTCGGCGTAAGAGTTGAATAGAGCTTCAGCTACGAAAGGGAGCTGGTCAAGAGTCGAGGCAAGATCGGTCTGCTGAATTCGATGACAGTTGGGATATGAATAAACTAGCCATACTTACGAGAGAGTGCCTTACCTCAAGGAGTCCACTTTACCTTCCACTGGTGCAACTTTAGCAGTAGGCCTAAGTAGAGGAACACGAGGTCTGGTTACTAACGTGACTGCAGTATGTCAAGAACCCGTGGAGACTCATTGAGTTGCCGCACGGAAGCGTAACCCAGTAGCTCCACAGCAAATGCGGCTGCAGTGGATGTTGCGTATCTTTGCCACTGGTCGTTCTTGTGGCTATCTGCATAATCGCAGATACCGCGAATAACAAGGCACGGGAACTTATCAACCAGGCCTGCAGCTTCCATCTCGACACAGAGGCATTGATAACCTGTCCTCTCTGCGAGGCTATCTCTGAACTTAGCGTCTTTGATAAGAGTGTTACCCGAAGCAATAACTCCATAATGGATCACGGGCTCTGTAGTTTCCCGTTCCTCGCGATAGATCCTGCGAGAGATGTCGCACTTCGCACATGCCCTCCCGCCAACGTGGTCATAGTCGGATGGGAAAAGTCGGTCTTTCTCAAAGCCCTGGTAGGTGAAGTTACTGCCGGGTCGTTTCATGCCAGGGTTAGCTTTCAGCATAGCCTCGAGGAGTCGTGGTATTTTAGAGGCTCGAATCTCATGCTCAGCCTGTAGATTGGCTAGAGCTTTCAATAGGACTGCAGGTGGTTTGTCAAGCGAACCTGTGCGTTCCCAAACATCATTCGCCTTCGCCTTGCCAAAATCATACTGCACGACACCGCCAGTCACACCATGCGGCTGACCAACGACAACATCACCAAGTCTGATATCCTGATCATCGTCAGGCCTGGGTATACCTCCACCAATACCGATTAGGAGACCAAAACGGATTTGCGGCAAAGAGTGTACAAGATCCGAGACGGTGGTGGCAGCGGAGGTTGTTCCGTAGACTCCTGCTGGTAGAGAAGCGATAACGACATTATGTTGTCCTATTCGGCCCCAGATGTAATTATTCGTGTCCGAAGGAGATGGGTGAAAGTTATTTGGTTCAGAGTGCTCCTCATCCAGAAGTGCCCTTGCTGCTGCCTGCTCGATGGCAAGGG
Organism: Fusarium pseudonygamai; assembly: GCA_013186785.1. Taxonomy (NCBI): domain Eukaryota; kingdom Fungi; phylum Ascomycota; class Sordariomycetes; order Hypocreales; family Nectriaceae; genus Fusarium; species Fusarium pseudonygamai. The sequence goes on from JAAQRH010000786.1 coordinate 41,525, forward strand.
CCGCGATCCAGCCGATAGTATAGAGAGACGGACTATCGAGCCTCGTCTCTTCGTGCTCCATGCCTATGCTGACTGAAGATCATATCAAATAAGACTGCATATGCTGTGATCCTCGGGCTAGAGCATTACAAGACTAAATACATGGCAAGATTGGTCAACAGGCAGGTAAGCAGAGGTCAGGATGCGGGGTTGCGGCTGAGCGCGTTTGGCCATCCTATCTGACATAGGACAGTCGGAATAATGCCCGTTCCGGGATTATGCACTTTCGTGCGGCTGAAGATTGGTTGGATGGGTCGCAAAATCAGGCTGAGCAGCTGTATAGCTTGTCGAAGGACAGGCTATAAAGCTACTCTTTGGGGAGACATATCTAGCACTTCATAATAAGGCAAGCTAGGAGAAAAGACGTCTACATAGTATCAGTTACGCGTAAAGACTTTTATCGCATTATTCACAGGAGCGCGGGCAAATTAGTCACAAAGTATCACGCGTTAAAGCGTTGTAGAAAGTCTCCCAGATGCAAATTAAGCATCAAAGATCAACGATAGGACGCCGAAGCTCATTGTTTCTTAGTGATGTATTAAGCGAAATAAAAGATCATTCGAAGTAAATAAAACCATCCAGTGCTATCACTGAACATTGGGAAATAAGGAAGCGAGACTTTGATAGAAATGACTCCTTCGACCTTTGTAACATTAAATATCCATAATCACAAATAATACGCAATTTCCCGATCCCAAAAATCATGGCTTGAGACTAGGTAATACACTTTGAGCACTCTGTCTCTAAAGATGCTTTACCGGTAGCCTGGTTAATCCCTTAAACCTAGATGGAACCCACTGTCAGGTCTTTGTCAAGTAGTATTAGGGTTTTGAGCTCCATACCTCATCGCCGGCATACAAGCCTCTCCGAACAAGAGTGTGGAGTGCGTTCCGCCTTGTTGGCTCGTTCATCTCTCTTGTCCAGCTGGTAGCTATCCTGCTTTCACCAGCGTTGGGGCAATCCTCCTCTTGTGGACTGCACCAGGGGCCAGCTGCTGAGTGGGCAGACCACTCTGCGTGGTGTCGGGACACTTTGGGCGAATGTCGCACCGGAAAGTGAACGCGACGGGCTTTTCTTCAGGCTCTTGGGCCTGGGCACCACGAAAGACGATAGGAATCACCATGGGATACATGGACTGATTCGCGGAGCTCGTGTTGCGAATAACAAGCTTCTTCAGCTTGCTGTGGTGGTACACTGTGGCTGGTGGTGCTGGCACAGTGACTTGGTCAACGTCGTCGCGGGCTACCTTGGGGCGTTTGCCGTCCCTGAGGAGGACGATCTTGATGGGACGACCGGAAGAGGTAGGAGTCTGGGTTTCAAGCTCAGACTCAGAATCCTCGGCCTTGCGCTTCTGGGGACGTGTGGCAGTCATTGTGAGTTGGTGGTGGGGGTGAATGCACAAGATATGTTGTACAGAGCTGGAGTGTACAAGGTTGTTTGTAGTGCAGGAGGTGGTGGTGTACAAGGATCTATTGTACAGTGTGATACTAAACAAGAATGGTACAGAAGATGATATGTCAGGACGAGCTGAAATGAATCTGTGATGTATTTGAAAGGTTGAGATTTCTGGGATAGAACCGGGGAGAAGCTGATTTTATAGACAAGACAAACTTTTACTAAGCAACAAGTTTTCAAACTTACTTTCAAATCACCAGAGATTCCAAACCCAATATCTCGCAGAGAGGTATACAGATAGTCAAGAAACTTTACATCTAGTCAGAAAAACTTTTAAACAGAGAGAGTATAAATTCTGCGCTGATTTTGGATGAATACTTAGTGGTTAAAACCACATTTAGGTTCAGCAAAATGAAAGGTTAAGTAGAACACTATCACATTAGCCAATCACCTTTGATTGATTTCATGAACAACGCCTCCTAACGGTCCTTCGAACATGGAGAAAATGAAACAACATCATGTTCAGTGTGGTCTTATGATCACCAGGAACTGGAGCATTCTCTACCATTCAATCCTGAATTGAGTAACAAAACAGACTTTGTACTATGAACACATTCGCAAACGCCACAACAAAGTCAGATCTTGCGACCAATGTTGCCACGCTTGGCTATCATAACGTGTTAGGCCTCCCATTAATAATGTAGTACAGGATGAACAACCATGGGGAACAGCCTGCCAGCTTGTTTCCATATGACAATAGATCTACGTAGTGACTCTATTATTGCTAATTGTTGTTGGCAGCCGCCTTGAGCATGAACAGTGTAGGGTACGAGCTGGGCGGACTGTCCTTCCAAGATGAGTCATAAAAGGAAGGTCTGTGAAGTCAAAAGACTGCTCAACGTGAACTGCGAGGCACCCTGGAAATCCTCATGTTTACAGAAGGTCTGTTACTCAGTATTCAATGTCCTATCCCTATGGCAACACCTGATTTGGTTCTCGTAGCTCATCACCCTTTCATCTCCAGATGATTCCGGAGCAAATCGACGATCCCACTGTTTGTGTTCTTCTCCGCCAATTGCAGAGTCGTCTTGCCCTTCTTGTTCCTCACATCAACAGTCGCTCCCTCTTCAATCAGTATCTTCACGACACCCATGTGGCCATTAAGACATGCTCGTGATAAAGGCGTGTCTCCGTTATTGTTCTTAGCATCTATATCTGCCCCTTTCTCCAGCAGTAGTTTGACAACGCCCTCCCTCCCTTTTCTGGCAGCAACAGCTAGTGGCGCACTCCCATAGCGCGTTTCGGTCTGAATATTGGCTCCTGCATCGATCAGCATCCTTGCAACACCCACGTGGCCTTCAAGACATGCGCGTAATAAAGGCGTGTCTCCGTTATCGTCCTTGGCATCTATATCGGCCCCTTTCTCTAGCAGTAGTTTGACAACGCCCTCGTTTCCTTTTCTAGCTGCAATGGAGAGTGGAGTGCTCCCATCGGTGGATCTTGCTTCTATATCAGCCCCCTTGCCGAGAAGAAACGACGTTATCGATACGCGCCCTGCCCAAGCTGCCACCAACAGGGGGGTGTATTTATTTTTGTCCTGAGCTTCCAACATCGCGCCGTAATCGAGCAAGGACTTTGCGGCTGAGACTTGTCCATATGCTGCCGCATACATGAGAGCCGTGTATTCGTTGTCCAGGTTTCTCGCTTCGAGGTCTGCACCCTTGTGTATGAGAAGTTGCAAGATTGCGTTTTTTCCGTTGGCGGCAGCCCAGAGCAGTGGAATGAAACCGCCCATGCTTTGTTGGCTATTAACCAGACTTGTCTGAAGGGTGCTTGGGCCGACAGAAGCCGGTGCATTTCTGTCTTGAGATGCTTTTTGCTTGTCCAATTGTCTCTGTATCATAGTTTCGGCCCAACTTATTGAACCCTTGGCCCCATCGACTCTCTCAATATTTCGATTATTCTTTTCAATTCGATTTCCGAGTTCAACCAGCCTGTTTTTCGCTCTTTGTATCCTCCTATCATGTCTGTGCATATTTGTTTCCTTCTGTTTCATTTCGCTTTCAATCCTTTTTCTCTCAATTGCGAGATGTCTCTCCTTTTCCGCTACCTTGTCCAGTTCGCCTTTCAATGACTCTAGTTCACTGAGGGTCTCAGCCTGCTTTTCAACTATTCTGTCCATAAATTCTTCCTCGTCATCCCGTTCGCAAAGGACTGAAACCAGTCTGTCCACCTGGCTCGCTTCGGAAATACGGTGGGACGTGTCTGCATTAGACAGTGGTCTGAAGTCAGTCCTAGCTAGTCTCAGCAGGAAGATTAATCCTTGCGATATTTCCTCTCTTTGCACAGAGGCCTCGACCATGTCATTTCCACTGGGTATGATTTTATCGCGCAAGTGTTCAGATTGCATGTAATCCAGACCTCTGGCAATTTTTACCAGATCTAACTTTTCAGGTGCTGCTATTACACAGCAGTTCGCACAAGAATACTGTGCATTGAGGTCGAAGTTCAACACAACAACAATGTCGCAGCTCGTCTTTGCTTTGGTAGTAAAGCGAGCGAGGTGTCTTTGTCTGATGGTAAGATTTGAATCATTCAGATTCATGACCAAAGCACGGCCCCGGTCCCACTCGAGTGGTGGCCAAACTTCCGTGAGATGCAGTTTAAGCTTTTGATGGCCATCTATATGAAGCCAGATCGATTTACTTGTCATTTCTGCCAGTCGAATCTGGCGATCCACGCGGACGCGGACTTCATGGACATCGTAGCACTCACTACGTGCCCCGGATAGAAGAATAGGGCCATAGCCCAGCGGTCGGATGTACTCCCTGACAGTCGAAATTGAAGGCGTTGTGCAACGCAGCGGAATAGCTATGTAGCCTTCTGTCGTGTTGTCGAGGCCACAGTTGAGAAGACCATATGCTACTCCATTTTCTGTACTCTGTAACTTGAGCGACGTGCGGATGTATCCCCCAGAAACAGCGAAATTCGTGATACAACTAGGGTCGAGCGTCTTCGGAACGATGCGACCACACTTGGCAAAGTCCATTGGGGACTTGGCAAACATTCCGGCGGACCTATTGTAATCGCTAGGACCAGTCTGAGATTCGAACTCCATACCTTGGACCTTTACTCCCCATGCTAGAATTGAATCGTCGGTTGTCTGTTCCATGATCTTGAGCTGCAGCCTTTCAAAGGCCTTGTGTCCTTCTCCATAGACCATCGGCATAGTAACACCAAAAATCCCCAGGAGACAGTAGGCGATATCTTCATCCCTCTTCGTCGTCCTCTTTGAAGCCCAGGACATACGTTGCGCAACACTGGCCTGGTGAAAGTCGACCCATCCGAGAAGGAATCTGCGTGGTATTCCCGTGATATCTTCAATTTCACTCGCTAGTTCTGCCTTCGTGCCAATATGATTCCACGTCTCACCAAAGAAGTGTATTTCTCCAGGAGCAAGGAGCTCTTGTAGTGTCCATCCTCTTGTGAACCATGAGCTCGCGGAGAAGCTGGAAGTCGATTCCCAGATATCTTGCTCATGGGGAACATCGGCCATGTAGGTATAACATATGGCAGCTCTTCGATACCACTGAAAAATGGAATTGATAGCCTCGTCTAGCTCTTTGGAACTCTCCTTGTCAATGCAGCAAGTGTCAATCCAAGCATATTTGAGGTTGTCTTTCTTGGCCTGTCGACAACAGCCTTTTACTTTCTTCATTCCAACCTTATTCGTAGTGCCTCTATCCATATCCTTGAAGGATACCTCCTCGTCATCATTTCCCCATCGGTGCGACAGGATAGCATACGGTGGGATATGGCCGCCGATGAAGGTTTCAAGCTTTAGGTTCTCAACGTTTATGAGCCGCATTTTAACGATAGTAGGTATCGAGCGCCGAAGCCCGAGATCTCATTTACCAAGAGATCTGCAGTGCAGCTTCGTCGTGTGATATCGAGCGGGGTAAACAGGAGCTGATGGTCAGCTTACAGAGGCCGTGATGGGCTTAAGAAGTTGTGATGCAGGAAAGATATAAACAGGTTCGCACAAAGTTTGACGACTTGAAAAAGCAGGCCGTTTAAAATTGACTACCAGAAAAAGCTATTGAGAAGAGAAGGGCTTGAAAATTGGTCATGGCGTTCCAAAGAGCTGATGCAATATTTTCATGCCAACCTTGTGGCTGTGAGGCCGCGAAGTGCAGCCAGCTGCATGAGAATTGGCCAATGATTGCCACGACCAATACACCAATGTTGGCAAGGCAGAATTTTGTCTAGTATGGCCAACAATGAGACCATAGACTTCACAATTATTTCACGAGACAGATCAAATACATCATTTTGCATTTTTACTTGTCATTTCCTTGTCTCAAAACTATCGTGCATATTACAATATTCCATTGCCAGCATGATGCTTACAAGTGATGCTAATGGTGGATGAACCACGATCGATATATGGTGGTCTTCAATCCGTGCAAAACAAGATAGCGGCTGTTCGTGGGTCTTGTCCCTCCCAGCAAGGTGATAGATACCGCATCATCCGTTGCGGGCAAAGGTGCCCAATGCCTAGGTACGACGATCGGTGTTTTGTGTTGATGCGTTGGAGTATTGCGACTGCTGAGCCTTCTCGAGTCTTGATTTGTTTTGCTCCTTGAGGAGGGCGAGTTGTTTCTGATAGTCCTCCTCGGCTTCTTTGCCTGTGAGAGGGCGGACGGGCACAATGTCGGGTGTCTCTTCCGGATCAGCAGCGTGTTTGGCCTTGTTCATGTTGGCGTTTCTGACTGAAGTCCAAGATGTAAATTTTGAGATGATATCTATGAAAGAGTGCGTCGAAATCTGTGTAATTAGAGAAGCATAAAGATTGCTCTCTTTCTATGGGTCATCAGCGTCCTATTTATCGTAGAAACCCAGTACTCACCAGATCGGGATAACCTTAGTCGGACCCACAAAGCATTCGGCACTGACACGTCATGATTGGGCTGTTCTACGCAAGGACAAATGAGATTAAGCTGAAAATGTGGTATCTGTGAGTCTGTGACACACGCCGCACCAACAACACAGCTTGGTCTCGACTATGGACCAGCATGGTTGAAAATACCACTGAATTCCACTAAGAGGCAATATACCCTGTGCGCAATGAGGGCAGCTGCAAACAGTATCTTAGTGTAGCTAATGATATTATGCATCTGTGCACAGCCACGGTGACATGGCATCGAGAATAAGCCAACCCAGGGAAATATGAGATTCAGCACAAGGAAAGCGGCCCCAAGACTCTCATTCTCAGGGCATGCCAGTATATCCAAGTCTATTACACACCACAGAATGTGTCATCTTTCCAGGCTTTTTCAATGGGAAGCACTCTACGGATACAAACATCAAAGCATACCGAATTGAGCTTTGGCATTTAGGGTACCGGGATCCGAATCCTACAGCTACCATCTGCAAATGGCAATCGCCGATACTCATAAGATGCCACTTGGCAATAACAGGTAAATACTTGTCCATCACTTGCGTAATCTGTGACAAGGCGTCAGGCATCAGTTTAAGCATAATCTACCAAAGATAAAGCATTGACTTCAGCTTCTTCACCTTGACAGCATCTCGCAAGTCAGTTCTCTAGACACATTTTGACAATGCAGACCAAGACTTTCCTCGCCGCCCTTCTGGTCGCTTTCCCCGCAGCTCGGGCCTTCAAGTTCACTGGCCCCAACCCCTCCGAGCCCATCGATGTCAGCAAAGAGGTTACCATCACATGGGAGGGCGAAATTCCCGACAACCTCTCACGCAAATTCGACTTTACTTGGTATTGTGAGCCTGATCATCTGAATAAGCTCAGTTCTGATATCAGTCACCTTGTCGACGAAATTTATCTGTCCGATCACAAGTACAAGTTCAGATTTCACAACTCCAAGTCAATGCTTGAACCATTCGCCAACAAAATCGCTGCCAAGAAACTGTTTTCTTTCCAGGCTGTGTTCACGGATGAGAAGCAGGATGGCCTTGGGCTTCAATACTGGAGTCAGAATTATACCGTTGTTGGATTGGACAACAGAGTGGAGGAGAATTTAGAGGTAGATCTGTAACGGATTGAGGCTAGGTATGAAGCCGCGTCATACCATAGTGCCAGTGTTTTTGCTATAAGAGGATGAGGGTGTATCGACTTTATGAATAATCGCAAGTCTGTGAAAGACGAAAAATTAAGTATTGGCTGGGACGTGCATGCTGTTGAATCTCGCCGAAGAGATGGATAGAGTGTTGAAATAAACTTAGCAAAGAGTCCCCTAAACTTAGGCTAAGTTTACCTAAATATTTCTATCACTTAGGGTTAAGATCTTGAGTTTTCTTTCCTCCCATAGGCTGCCAAACAGCCGGCGAACTTGATCTCTCTATCCGTACATCCAATGAATATCTGCTCCAAGCCGATTTTGCCCGATGATCCGTGCTTAGCACGATCAACCCCAGCCCTGGCTCTCCACTACAGGACCGCTCGCAACATGAGGCCACTGCCTCACCATCGGAGTCATCGAATCAGACGGCTTCCGTAGCTCAGTTGGTTAGAGCGTCGTACTAATACTTCATTCCGAGTGTCCGTAATGCGAAGGCCTCAGGTTCAAGCCCTGGCGGGAGCAGTCCCATTGCCCTCTGATTCATTTTTTTTGACGATATATTGTTCGAAATGCTTTTGTGGTTGATCCAAGCAGGGCGCGGTCGGAAGATTCCATCTCGTTCTCATGGGAGTCTCATTTTTGGACGCCAGGATATGCGAGCGATAGTGGGGCTGTTTTTTCTTATCGGGAACATTCCATTGGACAGTCGGCAGTGTACCTGTTTATCATCTCAACAATGTACAAGCAATAAATACCATAATGAAACGTGATACATGCCAGACATAGACTAAGTAGATAAGAAGTTAGCATATCCTTCTGGTACCCAATGAATCGTATCGCCCATTGATTGACGTATCAAGAGACCAGAGAAAACCTGTTTAAAAGCTTCTCCAGTGTTGCAACTCCTCCTCGTTCTCCTCAGAATCAAGGATGTCGTTGCCACACGATCTATCATCCAATTACAAGGCCTGGTTCCGTGGTCTAGTTGGTTATGGCATCTCGTTAACACCGAGAAGGTCCCCGGTTCGATCCCGGGCGGAACCACATTTTTGCCGATATCGACGAAGAACTCATGAAGGGGGGTTGCCATTTTATTTATTGGCTGTGGTCCTCATAGACTGGCTCAAAGCTACAGAGAAGCCAGACATACTTGATCTTTCTTTTGATGTTGTAATGTTGCTCCTGGATCCTGAGTTTGCTTTGTGATCAAGTGAGAATAGTGTTTTACCAGTGAATGAGAAACCACAAAATCACTGGCGGCACCAAACACCCTATGTCGGAGAAGAATAAACGCTGATATTCACAGTATATGCTATCAGACATTATAAGAATCATTAATATCTTGAATGCCTACCTGTTGAAGCCTCACAGAACTTGTGAAGTGCAGGGTAAGAAACTGCCTTATCAACGAACAGATGCATCAAGATAAGATGCGATAAGATAAAGCCATAGCCAATTTTGTGCACCGCCCCACAACCTCCCAAGAAACAAACCAGTGCCTTGACTCCCCGCTGCCTTGGAACAACAACATAAATGCGACATCGGGAAGCATAGCTTCTCTTGCTCAACTTGCACGGCCACTTAAATTCTGGCACATAACGAGTTTTATCACTTCTCATACATTCAGAACCACCTGTTCCTTCCGTCTCATCATCGGAAACCTTTTCTTTCTCCCCCTTCTCATCAAACCTCACACAGTCATAACTATGGCGCCTTCGACTGCTTCCGAAGGGAGTGAGGCCGCAGTTCCAGCTCCGTTCAACAAAATTGGTAGTGCTTCCGTTCAGACTTACTTCCAACGCATTCGCAAAGCCTGCGGCAAGTGGCCATGGGAACTCTTCGACGAGAAACGTCTCTCTCCCCACTGGACTGTATACCTGCTTCAGAAGTTGCACCAGGCTATCAAGCTTGCGCAGTCCTCACCTAAGATCTCGCTCACGCTTGTCATGGAATATCTGGAATCCATTGTCAAGAAGGGAGGCGAGTACTCCAAGCTCAAGGGCCGAGATATTACATCGACAATCTAGTGGATTGGAGAGAAGAAAGACGCCCTATCCAAACGCCGAACCTCTGCCCGGCATAGAGAGTCAGAAAGCCCAGCAAGCAATGTCCAGAAATCGAGCGCCAGTCTTCCGCGCAACGGAGACGGGGATGGCGCCAAGAGTCGTGATGCTACTCTGGTACACGATAAAATCGTCGTCGCGCCTTCACCAAGTCCACCACCTCGACCCAGAGTCTACCAGAACGATAGCTGCCATGTTGCAAACACACCTTTCATTGACTTGACCAAGTCTGACTCTCCCGAGCCACTCGATAATGGGGTAACCGAGACCCGACCAACTGGAGATGCAAGTCGGGTTAAAAAGAGGCAAAATGCGGGCGAACTCACAGCTGGTAGCGTCCCTGCGCCAAAGCGGCAAAAGAAATCTTCCAACCCTATTCAAATGCCCAGTACTACACCTGGGGCGAGCCGCAAAGATGTGAGAAAGAAAGAGGTCACAGGTGATGAGGTAAAACTGTGTTTCCATTTTCCCCAAGGACAGTGTTCACTAATCTTTTGCTATAGAACGCACACACCTCACAATTGGACAGCAAGGCTACCGCCATTCGAAAGGAGGCCGAATGCGTCCACGCCCAGCAGAACGAGAATAAAAAACGGCTGAGAATGTTGAAGTCATCGCAACAACTGCTTCAACAGGAACTCAACACTGCACAGACAGACTTGATCAGAATCCGCCAAGATATTCAGGACAGTACTGTCATCCGGGACTCTATCCTCCGAATCATCCAGCGCCGAACCTCTGAAGATGTTGATGGCTGGAACATCGCCCTCGAACGCTGCGACAAGTCTTTGAAGATATTCAAGGATGACTCAAAGAAGACTACTGATATCTTGAATAAGAAGAAGCAAGACCTTAAGAATGTCGATGAGATGGTTCGCTTGGCGAAACGAGAGATTGAGAAGTGTGCTCAACAGGCCAAGAAGTTGCTTGCGCAACTGGATGAATCGACTTGCAGGAAAACCGCGTCTGACGCCTGTAAGTCATGGTAGACATGGGGCCTTAGGGTTTGGCGAGCCTTAGTTGAAAGAAGCCGACAGAGCTGGAAGGACTGGTCACTCCGGCCGAAGGAGGGAAGCAAGGGGACGTACGTTAGGATGAGCGAGGAATGAGTACCCAGTGAAGCCAGTGTAGCGGGTACTTTCAATGGTATCGTAATCTGGGATATAGGTCTTCAATGTTGGGACAAGCAATACTCCTCAGGTAGTGCAGTCTCTCAAGAACTTAGCTACCTGAAATACTGCGGCAGAAACATTGGAAGTTGAGACGGGATGTGAGCATCATGGCCCAATAACAAATCCACTTGAACGGAAAACAGTCCGTTGATCATTTCTAGATGTCTCGCATGATATGCTAGCATTATATAACAAATTAGAGAGAAATTGAACCAGTCCCCTGCTGTTATCTCGTGCTTAGGTCTAGTTGGGTGTTTTCATGGTGGGAAAACCACCAGCGCCCCACCAATACAATAAAATGTTCAACACATGAAATAAGACACCAAATCATCAACAAAACAAAAATAAATAGAAACCGAGTCTTCTAGATCCAAAAAGAACATCGACAACGGCAGGATTCGAACCTACGCGTGCGAACACAATGCCTATGATGTCTCGGAGGAGATAGCAGGGCATCGCCTTAACCACTCGGCCACGTTGTCTTATCTTATCGGTGGGACATCCAGCTCCAACAAGACTCTATGAGACGACGCGGTAGCATGGGCTGCTATTTTATCCACCTTCCAGAAAAGGCAGTCTGATGGGGCTTGCAGTTTCAGTCTCATGATGATCAGCAACCTCGTTATTGCAATATGTCTAGGGTTACATTCGTCTCAGAACCGCATATGCTCTTACTGGATGAGTTGTTTTCATGCCTCGGCTGCCGTTGCTTGCGTGGCACCTCCACTTTGTGCTACGCGACCGTCATATTATAAACGAGATATAGTTTTCTATCAGTGACCGTACGGATAAGAGCATCTACGTAACTTGGTTCTCATAGTTGACAACTACAAAGATGTCCGATAACCCAACAACGCCTGAAGTTCAAGTCGACGAAAACACCACCGACTCTGAGTCCGTCTTCAGCGCTGACTCTGTAGGAGCAACGACATCCATCGCTAGCAGCGTTCTCAAATACAAATGGAAGCATGGGCGACGATACCATAGTGATCGCGCTGGACAGTACAGTTTTCCCAACGATGACCAGGAGCAAGATCGCCTTGACATGATTCACCACGTTTTTTATCGAACTGTCAAGGATCGATTGTTCTTAGCTCCCATCGATCCGGAAGGACTGAATGTTCTTGATATAGGAACAGGAACAGGAATTTGGGCGATCCAATTTGGAGACGAGTATCCTTCTGCGACAGTGGTTGGAAATGACCTTAGCCCTATCCAGCCAGACTGGGTCCCTCCAAATGTCAAATTCATCATTGACGACGTTGAAGCAGAATGGGTTGAGCCAATCCCATATGATTATATCCACTGCAGATACATGGCTGGATCTATCAAAGACTGGCCCAGACTATTGCGACAAGCATACGCCAACTTGAAGCCAGGCGGTTGGATCGAGCTCCAAGAAACAGCCAATACGCTCTATTCCGAGGATGACTCGCTCAAGCCCGACAACGCATTAGTCCAAATGATGGACCATCTCAAGCTAGCCTGCGATAAGATTGGAAGAACCATGGATCCTGCGCCGTCTTTCCAAGAATGGGCTAAGGAAGCTGGCTTCGCTAATGTCAAAGAGGAGCGATTTAAGCTTCCGATTGGACCATGGCCTAAAGATGAACGACTCAAGGAAATTGGAACTCTGATGGGAGTCAACATGAGAGAGGGTGTAGCTGCATTTACGGCCGTTTTGTTTACTGATGTCCTGGGATGGTCGCGCGAAGAGGTTGAGGTTTTCAACGCGCGTGTCAGAGAGGCCTCGCGCGATAGATCTGTCCATCCGATGTTTGATTGCTTGATAGTCACTGGTCAGAAGCCCAAGGAATAAATAGAGCCAGTTTATTTGCACTACATACGATTCATAAGAAACGTGTATGCAGCACACCATTCACCTCGTTTCCCTTGTTCAGGTCTACCGGGCAGGCATCCCCCGAAACCCCGGGATCGAGGGCGTGGTATGAGAACCCCGGATTTATCACGAGTCATTGACGCTTAAGTAGGCAACATCACTTTTCCGTCCATTCACAAGCAGCACAACCACTTCCCGACAGTAGAATACCCCGGATTTGCTCTTTTGACGGAGTCTTCTTCAGACCCCGAATCGTGGGGTAGTCCAAATATCGACTAGTCTCCGCGGCATTGAACTGGGAATATGGGGTAAACTTTACCGCAACAAGGTTAAGCCCTTGACTGATGGAACTTCACGATCCTACCGGGGATCGGACCACGCGACATTATCCGGGGATACGTCGAAAATAGGTCTGTTTTGCGTATCAAGGGACAGATATTCGTTCCCGTGAGCAGTTACCGTTTGGCTGAGTCTGGGGATGTTTTATGCTGATCTTGACTAGTCTTGCGTGTTCCTCGGAGTAGATAGCTTGTCCAATGAGTATCCAATGGGTATGTCGCCTAGTGAGGTGAGGAGGAGCAAATGCATGGCTTTGCTAACGATGATCGCTTCAAGTATTATGCTACTGATAGAGTGTTATATATCTGCGGCTATACTCGCAAAAAAATGTGCTTCTTTACGTAGTCGGCCGTCTGTTTGTATTACCAATTGGCATATCGTTCTCCGACCAACCCCCACTGCGCTAAGCCTGAGAGGCATTTTGTGACAATGCTTTCCTCAAACATCTCCGCCATGTCGTTTGCTCTCGTGTTTCAGGGCCTCCAAAGCGTATTCGCAAAGCCCACCTGCACAGACCACACGTTCCGCTCTGTAGAGCTCGCCAATGCCAAGATTCTGTCCATCAGCACCAATCTCACCAACGCTGAGCTGCCGTCCGCCCCGACCAATGAATGGCCCAATAATTCGACTGATCCATTTCCCGTGTGTCAAGTCACAGTCCAGTACACACATCCAGGCTGGAATGACACAATCAACGCATATGTGACACTGCCAGTCTCAGGTTGGAACGGGCGATTTGTTGGAGTAGGCGGCGGCGGTTGGTCAACGGGTGACATAGCCGACCTTGCGCAACCGGCTTCTAACGGATATGCCGCTGCCACTACAGATGGTGGCCACCTCTTAGCTAACAGACAGGAGTTGGACTGGGCTTTGGATAGCACTGGAAACCTCAACTGGCCTGCCTTGCAGAACTTTGCCGCTGTCTCTTTGGACGATGCAGCGACATTGGGAAAAGCTGTGACAGCGGCTTATTATGGAAAGAAGCCAAAGTATTCATACTGGAACGTAAGTATGTCATGCCATTGTGAGATGAATTTCACTGATAGCTGCTAGGGATGTTCTACAGGTGGACGACAGGGCCATATGATGGCGCAAAGATATCCGACTCAGTACAACGGCGTTCTTGCTACCGCTTCTGCTTTCAACTGGGACAAGTTCGTAACTTCGGAGTACTGGCCGCAAGTTGTTATGCACAAACTTGGTGAGATTATCATCTCATAAACGCAGGACAACTAGGCTCATCTGTTATAGGATATTACCCTCCTATCTGCGAGCTCAACGCTATAACCAAAGCTGCCATTGATGCATGTGATCAACTTGATGGAGTCAAAGATGGCGTCATCTCGAACCCAGATCTCTGCAAGTTTGATCCCAAGTCTGTCGTTGGTAAAACCGTAGAATGTACCAACCCATCTGGTACGATCAAGATTTCCAAGAAGGGTGCTGAGGTCGCTCGCTTGACATGGCGCGGACCAGAGACAGAAGACGGCAAGTTTCTCTGGTATGGACTTGATCGTGGTGCAGACTTGAGCGGTCTTGCCAACACAACATGCACTTCACTGAAGGACTGCACTTCAAGTCCCTTTGCCATTGCCCAAGATTGGCTCATCACTTTCCTCCTTCAGGATCAGTCAGCTAGTCTGAAGAACCTGTCTCATGAAGAGTACAGCAAGCTCTTCCGTCAATCCGTCAACAGATTTGCCTCAGTCATGGGTACATCAGACCCGGATCTGACAGATTTCAAGAAAGCAGGAGGAAAGTTGATCTCGTGGCACGGAACTGCAGATCAACTCATCCCTCACAAAGGATCAATTGACTACTACAAACGTGTACTTGAGGTAGATCCCAGCGCGACGGATTACTACAGATTCTTTGAAGCACCAGGTGTTGGGCACTGTAAAGGCGGCGATGGATGGTATCCTGGAAGTGCCTTTGACGCTCTCGTGAAGTGGGTTGAGCATGGTAAAGCGCCCGAGACTCTGTACGCGGAGACTGTCGGCACGGAAAAGCGACGAGCTGTTGAGCTGTGCGCTTATCCGAAGCGGTTAACCTACAAAGGCGGCAACCCAGACGTCGCATCCTCTTTTACTTGCAAGTAAACATAACGCTTCCATAAATTATTACAAATTATATATACGCAAGACACAAAAGAATTACGCGAAGCTATCAAGCCTAGCCTGCGACCGTCTCGCCTCCTCCTCGCTGCTATGATGCATGTGGATCGTGGTATTGACAGTGATACCGGGAGTTTTATCACTAGTCGTACTTCGTCCCGCCACTGAATGCGCAGACTCCTTGAATAGTTCGTCCTGTGAATCGTTGTCGAGCTTTTGTGTACCACCCATGACATTTGTGACGATTCGGCTTTGGTTCGTTCGTCGGGATCGTGGCTGGCCGGTGGAGGAGAGCTCGTAGCGTCCGTAGTTGGAGCCTGATCGGGCGGAGGACATTTGGCCGAGGAAGAGTGTTCTCAGAGCTAGGTGGTTCGTTAGTGGGATGGAAATTGGGGAGATGAGGGGACGTACGTGGGAGACAGGTTGCGATAATGGCGACGGCTGTTTCGATCATGGAGACGGTGCATGTCAACATGGTTTCGTTCTTCTTCGAGTAGTAGGCTCGAATGACTGGAGCTGTTAGCGGAACTCGTGGTAGTGAGGTGGAAGGACATACTGCTTGCAATGACAACCAAGAAACCGAGAGCGAAGATAGCTGCGACACCAATCTTCTGCTTGGTCTTCATCTGGAGCTTCATAACCATGGTGATGGGGAGACTGATGGCTGCAATTCATTAGTCGGGCACCTCGAATTCGTATCTTTAGACATACTGATGACGTCGGTACCGATATTAACTGTTTGATGGTTAGCATCGCGCATTGAGGGTCCAAGGATGGGATAACATACGGATAACGGTCAACCAATAGTTCTTCTCTGCCTCCTTTGGGTCGCATTGATCTGTAAAATCGTCAGCATATGTGGTGTCAATCAGAATGGCATGACGAACAGTTTGGATCTTGCGACCATCGCTTGTCATGCGGGAAGCATTGGAAGATGATATGGAAGAAGATGGTGGCCCAGAAAATCACCAAGAGACCGAGAGTGACGTTGTAAATAATCTGCAGTTTTGTTCCAGGCGCAGCAAGTCGTTTGTAGAACAGAACCAGAGCAATCTTGATGGCCCATAACGAGGTGACGTAGAGAATCGATCCGGGAACGATCATCTTGTCGGCTGTTAGCAAATGTGACTCTTGCGATCAAGAGACAACAACTCACCTTCATGATCTGGATAAAGTCATCGCGAGAAGCATTCGCCATATCCGCCATTCCCAAATTCCACATATGCTGCTGGATGATCAAATCACCGATCAAACAACACGCCGCCAGAATAATGAGTCCATCATCAATCGCCAACAGTCCAAGCTTGCGCACACGAACCCATATCCTCAAAATCAGGAAGATGCACGCAATGACGGTACAAATGTACCACGAAATCTATCATCATTAGCATAAACATCACCATGTCTTCGTCAAAAAGTATAAACTTACAACTTGTCCCAGACCCTCAGCCATTGCGACGTTGATCTGATCTGATCTGCAAAACAACCCAGTAAGAAAATGCAAGACAAGACAAGGCAAGGTGGGAATGCAGCAAGACTTATTTCCTACCGAAGGATCCGGAACCCCAAGCCCAAGGCCCCCCCTGATCAACAGGACCCGTGGACTCGGTCCTTGGTATCAGCTCATTGTGTAAGAGATTGTCACAGTGAGATTCCAGAAGCCGTTACTTCTGTGGAGAGTCGGCGACAGACTTGTCTCTAGCTCCGAAGTCAAAAGGGCACCAAGTGTGGGTTTTACGCGGCGATATCCAGTCATGATGGACTTGGTGCACCTGAGCTAGTGGCGCGGAAAGAAAAACCCCGGAACGACAAGGTGGACACTCCGCACAAATATTGGCTGTGGCTATATCTCGTAAGGTGTTGCTCATTAGTGTCTTGTTTTTTCAATATTTATGACTCGAGTGACATTGAGCGGAATTAGCAGAAAAGGCATTGGGCTGACGTCCGAGTGTTTGGATTGGTTGATCCGATATGCAAGGGACGTGGTTGTCGGCGCCGAGAGGGGATTCCCATAACCTTCTGCCTCGGGATGTGCCTCGGAGGATCGTCGTAAGGTTCCACGATGTGAGAGATCTGTGCTTGCTGATTATCAAGCTCGGTCGGCGAACTGGCACTGCAGCGATTGACCAGGGGCAGCTTGGCCGATCAATTGCCTGTCCTGGAGAATAATCTCAACCACCAAGGAACCATCAATCCACAAATTCTGTCATTTTGCACTGATGGATAAGCGATGCGGGATCTTACACTGAGCCTCGGGTCCATCTGGCATCAAAAAGATCAGTGCGAAATGTCCACTGCGATGCTATCAACGGCAATGGCTTGCAACTAACAGAGTTGGCCGTGAAGCCCGCTCAACCTCTGCCTCTGCCCTACGCAGTATATCCGGCGTTTCTTTTCAATAGTCTCACCAGCCTCCCGTTCTTCCCGTGAACCCCTTTCTTTACTCCCCGATGTCTTTTTTTCCAACTCGAGATTTTACAGGCATTTGGGATCCATGACTCGGATCATGCATGACAAACTCGACCGGTGCACGTTCCGCGAAACTCAATTATAGTGCATGTCCCGGCTGTGTCCTACTGAATTCAGTTAGAGGCCCCAGCACTAGAAGGCCTTGGTTCCACTGCCGAGACCGCTCAGACGTCTCTTTGTAGCTAAGCGTCCGCCTCTCGGAAATTCTTCGTCTATGGTATAGGCGAATCGAATTATAGCAAGCATCTTTTGGTGAATAAAACCAAA
The DNA here is from genome assembly GCA_013186785.1 of Fusarium pseudonygamai. Lineage (NCBI taxonomy): Eukaryota > Fungi > Ascomycota > Sordariomycetes > Hypocreales > Nectriaceae > Fusarium > Fusarium pseudonygamai. Next base: position 59,321 of record JAAQRH010000786.1, read on the forward strand.
AGCTGCGGGAACTTCTGTCCACTCATTCTCCAAGCTTTTCTCGTGTCTCAGTCGATCTTCACCTCTTTCCGTCCCGTCACATCACATTCCTCATCATGGGCCTCAGCAGCATGTTCACAGCGACAGGTTTGATCCTGGCCGCCACGTGTCTTGTCCCTGTGACTGCGAAGCCACCTCAACCTCCCTGTCCTCCAATTCCGCACGCTGCTCTCCCTCAGGGTGACATTCATGGTTTCCGGGACAAGCACTGTAACGCCGTTTATCTTGGTGTTCCCTTTGCGGCTTCCACTGGTGGCCAGAACAGGTAAGTTATCTAATTGCTTGTTTCACATTTTGATGAGCTGACACTGGTGTAGATGGAAGGCTCCTCAGGACCTCCCCAAGTCTCGTTCCAAGTTCCAGGCTACGTCATATGGTGCGACATGTCCTCAAGCCATCTCAAACGATGCCTTTACTCGCCAAGATGAGGATTGTCTGAACCTTAACATCTGGGCCCCATCCAAGGGCAAGAACATGCCTGTCAGCCTTACCCTACCCTCCCGCATAATATTCCGAGACATGAACTGACACCCACTAGGTATTTGTTTACATGTATGGTGGTGCTATGGTCACTGGCTCTAGCAGCAACCCTCAGATCCAGGGTACAAACTTTGCTCGCAATGGAGTTGTTTACGTCAACTTCAACACCCGCGAGAGCATCTTTGCTTCTCCTCACTCTTCCGAGCTGAAGGCCGCCAACCCTGATGAGACACAAAACTTTAGCATCTTGGATGTCGAGAAGGCTCTTGACTGGGTCCACAAGAACATCAAGGGTATGTTTCACGCTTATCGATCACATGCAAAACTTGACTAACGTTTATGCAGCCTTTGGTGGTAACCCTGACCACATCGTCTTCGGCGGCCACTCTTCGGGTGGTGTCCAGGTCGATCACTACTTATGGAACAACCCCAACACCTTCCTCAAGGGTGCTGTCGAGATGAGCGCCAACGCCATGTCCGGCCCCGCTTACGCTCCAGTCGATGAGGCTCTTAATGCCGTCGCCGAGGAAGTTGGCTGCCCCAAGGGCGGTAACGGTCAGCTTGACTGCCTCCGCAGCAAGGACATCCTTGACTTCGAGACCAAGAACTTCAACTCCACCTTCAACACTTGGTTCACTCCCGTCATTGATGATATCACCCGCTTCTCTGACTACTCTGCCCGTTTCGCTGCCGGAAACTACCCTTCCCATGTCCCCATGCTCACCGGTACCTCCAATGGAGAGGGCACCATCTTCAGCCTCGTCTATGGCGCTGAGAACAGCAACTTCAGCTCTTGGATCAACACCTTCGATGCTGATAGCGCTCATATCCCTGATGAGTCTCTGATCCAGGCCTACAACCCCAACGACTACGCCACCGAGTCTCTTCGCAGCGGTATCCAGTACGGTGATGCCCGCTTCAACTGCCCCGTCGACTATCTCCTCGATATGCGAAGCGAGCAGCAGAAGACCTGGGTCTACCGCTTCTTCGGAAAGTATGACAACGTTGTTGGACCTCCCAACACTGCTCCTACCCACGGCACCGAGGTTCCTTTCTTCCACGGTGGTAACGAGTGCTTCGCCGCTCTCCAGGGTGTCACCAAGGCTCAGCAAGCTCTTGCCGATTCTATCCACAACTGGTTTGTTAAGTGGATCAAGAACCCCGCTGCTGGACCTGGTTGGGATACCGTTGACAAGGCTGAGGAGGTTGTCAAGCTTGGAGTTCCCGGTGACGAGCTTGCCCGTGGCAAGGCTCCCCGCAGCGAGTTCAACGCTGTCTGCCAGGCTGTAAGTTCTTATACCATCTTATTTTTCCAAGCCACGATGCTAACATGGTCCAGGTCTACAAGCCAAACTTTCCCAAGTACCCCGTCGTCCAGTCCGTCGCTGGTCTTGTCGAACAGCTGTTGGGCTCCGCCTAAGTCTTTTTGCATATAGATTACGATCTGCCTCCGAGATATGAATAGTGTTAGGACACATGATGAAGCAATGCTGCAGTGCCATTCTTGAGATTGACTTGAGTCAACTACGAAAACTTGATAGATGAATAGATAATTGTTAATTGAGATCATTCTCTAACGCCACTGCTTTGTCTCAGGATCAAGAACATCTTTTTCGGCCGCCTTCCAACTCTCGATAACCTGTGCCTTCTTTTCCTCAGACCTTGGAATGATTCGAGCAGGAAATTCCTCCGGCATGCATACAAAGCCTTGAGTCAGCTTACCCGGATCTGGCAAAACGGGCTTGCCGTTCTTATCCACAGTAGGCTTGATATTAAATGCCCATAGGATCCGTGAAATACCCAGGAACAAGCTCCGTTCGGCAACGTGAATTCCAGGGCAAATGCGACGACCAGCACCGAAGGTGAACTGATCTCGTTTGGACGCATCTGGATTGGCCGCGGCGTCTGCCAGGCTCTGGAAGTCATCCCGGTACCTATCAGGGTTGAACTGGCGAGGGTTGGGATGACGCTCAGGATCCATGTGAATGCCCCAGACATTATTGAGGACACCTGCCCCCTTGGGAATGAGATATCCGTTGTAGGTATCGTCTTGGGTGACAGCATGGGGAACAGCGCCGAGGATGGTTGTCGGCATCCATCTCAGTGTCTCTTTCATGCATGCGCGGACATACTGAAGGCTATGCTCGTCTTCCATAATTGGCATGCGCTTACCAACTACTTTGTCAATTTCATCCTGAGCTCTTCGTTGGACCTCAGGATAGAGGAGCATTGCCTGTAAAAAGGCGTACAAGGTGCTGGATGTGGTGTCTGATCCAGCTTCAAGGAGAGTTCCGGAGATATAAGCAGCTTGGGCATCATCAAACTTCTCCTTCTCCTGCGCCTCCGCCAATCCAACACAGAAGCACGGCTTGATAGAACCATCGGCGATATCTTGTTTGGCCTTGAGCCAATGACTCAGGTAGAGATCCTTTTCCTTCTTATGAAGCTCCCTGGCTTTCTTCTGCACAGGCAAGAGAAAGTCAGGCAGCTTCCTGAGTACGGGAAAAGAGTCAAGGAGGGCAGCGATGCCTGTTTGATTGATCTCGGCAAACTCAGCGAAGCCGTCGAAGAGCTGCATGAGCTTTGGGTCTCGGTAGATAGGCGAGCGCCAGCCGAATACCATGGTTGTCGTAAGTGCGTTGGAATATCGTCGAATACTATGGAGGAATTGATCGGGTTGAACAATCATCTCATATAGCATTTGTTTGTTCTCGAGGTCTTGATAAGGCACGTAGCTCTTGGCCGTGGTAACGTTGAGTAAGGAGTGTACCAGTTTGCGGAACTTGAAATTTTGTTAGTCGAATGTATCATGACTGGCCCGGCTCATGGTTACTTACTGATCTCCAAGTTGGTCCATATCCCTGGGCAAAAAGGTAGTCGTTAGTATCATCCCAGGCAACGATTGAGATTAAGTATAACAAACCATCATGAGAAGCCTGAGGCCACCGCTACCAAGAATCTGCCCAACGTACATTTCTTGTCGGTCGGAGTAGATAGAACTCTTCTTATCGAGCAGGTCTTTGACAGCTTGGGCGCTGGACAAGACAATGAAAGGCTTGGTGCCCAGAATGAGACTATAAACAGGCCCATACTCGTCTGCCTATTTCCGAAATTGCAAATGGGCATCCTTCGTCGGCATCTAAGACTATCAGCAACGGTATTCGAGTCTTTAATGACATGCAATGTACCAAGTGAATGTTTCCGAGGATCGGGAGTGTAGGAGGTCCAGGTGGATAATTCTTTGGTCTTCTACCAGTGAACAGAAGACGTACGAAGATCGCGACGAGAGCGACCCAGAATAACTGTGCGGTCTGCATGAGGGGGAATATGAGTGGAAGAATGAATCGAATTATTTCGTGGGCTGTAAACATATTGCAATTTTTACATTTACGTGCCTTTATATAAGATGCGTTTCACAATTGACTTTCATCTGTCTTGTCTTGGAGCGGAACGATGTGGGATAGCTATAGTCGCCACAATTTCTGGTCTGGAGAGATGTACTTGAACCGTTTTGACTGACTGGGTTTGTCTGTGTCTCCAACAGTCAGTCCAAAGCAGTGATTGACCAACTTCTGAGCTCTCATTCGCCTCCCACAAAGACTCCGACTAGCCGGAACACTACCCCACTTCCCCGCGATCTAGAAACCTCAACCGGGATCGAGACCGGAACGCGGAGTTGCATCATCTTTATCCCATCAAAGCTGCATTCTTCCCTCGTCGCAATCCACCCACATCAACATCCGACAATGTCCGACAACGCATCATCCCCAAGGACCGGGTTCACATGTTCCCGCTGTAGCAAGACGTACAAGCGACGAGAACACCTCCAGCGCCACGCTGCATCCCATAGTAGCTCCCGACCTCACAAATGTAGCTTCTGTGGTCAATCATACCAACGGGCTGATGTTCTCAAACGTCATGCTCTAGCCTGCGAGACCAAAGCCTGGACCGGGGAGGTACCATCAAGCAGCCGACGAGCATGCGACCTCTGCGTTCAGCAGAAGAAGGCTTGTAGCACTGGCCTACCATGCGAACATTGCCGTCGGAAGTCGGTCCAGTGTACTTACTCCTTCGGTAACGGCACAGTAACAGATAGCAATTTGCCCATGGGCCGGGAACCAATAGGCCAACGTCACAAGAAATATGATGATGAAGCCAACCTACCGACGGTGGTATTTGGAGACGACTCGCTATTCGACTACCTCGGCAACTATACTTCAGTATCTGACATGCTCCAAGGATCAGATAATAACCAAGACTGGTTGGATTTCATCAACCTCGCCGCTGGTCATTTTCAGACAATACCCAGCAGTCCCCAAACACACCTAGACAACTACACTTTTCATTTTCTCGACAATTTCACGAGAAAATCTGGGCTTGTGGACTCATTTGACTGCGGGACATTCGAACAGCGATTGCAGGTTGAAGCATCTCACCGACCGGTGGAAGACATTGCTATAACAACTACTGAACTGGACGAAATTGTACATCTCCATGGCTCATCGATGAATCCTCCACGGACGCAACCATTAGATCTCCATGACCCTCTCATCCTCCAAACTCACCAAATACTTCTAGACATCAAAGAAGTCGTTACAGTCAAACCTCGAAACAGTGTCGTCGAGCTAGAATGGTCGACTGTTCTAGAACAGACCTGTATCAACTTCTTTTCTCCGCATAATTTACGGAAATATCTTGCCTTCTTCTGGCATATATGGCATCCTAATGTCAACTTTGTGCACCGGCCTACTTCTGATCCAGTGACCTCGAAGTCAATCCTTGTGGCTTGCATGGCACTAATAGGTATTCAATCAAACAGATATACTTGGAGGATAGAACCTAACGTCCACAGGAGCGAGTGTGTCGCCTAGCAAAACTGATAACGAACAAGCCAAGATCTGGTTCAACTGTGTAGAAGAAATTGTCTTCACTGATGACGACTTTTGCAACGATCCTCTAAATAGCCAGGACACTCAGTTGCTAAATCCGATCCAGAACATTTCCAAGATTCAAGCCCTGCAGGCAGCATACATGGTTTGCCTCTACCAGGGTTGGGAGGGAACAGAGGCCAGCAAACGACGAATCCGTCGATACCGGTTCAGTACTGTCATATCTGTAAGACACCCAGCCTCTGCTGTACTCATCGACTAATAAATTCTGAGATGGCAAGAGACTTCGGTATTATGTCTGCCAGGCACTCGGATTACTCCATGTGCCTACATGACAGGTTTGACTGGAGAGACTTTGCTGCACGAGAGCAACTTATACGGTCGGTAGGCTTCCTGTACATGCCGACCAATAACTGACATTCACTCAAGTATCTTTCTGTGGATATATCTTCTGGACCATGCATTCGTGATCTTCAACAACTTACCTCCCCGTATGGTCATCAAGGAAATGAGCATGCATATGGCATTTCCTGAAGCAGCCTTCCAAGCGAGCACATCAACAGAATGCGCTCGAGAGCTACAAAACTGGCACTTGCGGTCTTCTCTGTTGCAAAACATAACCTTTCGTGAGGTTGTTGAGAGATTCTGTGGAAAGCCTTTCTCGAATGACATGCGACGACTCTTTGCTGATCTTGGGCCCCTCAACCTTTTTGCAGTTGTATCAGGTAAGACTACCAAGCAAAGCCCGACGAGCCTCCTGTTCTGATAAAGATTATAGCCTTCCATGCACTGATATTTCAACACCAAAATTCTTTTGGTGGACATGATCAACTACAGGCAGTTCGCAACGCTCTCGACAATTGGAAATCAGCCTGGGAAACATACTCTGATGAATTCTCATTCTCACCGCCACATGTCATGGTGGACAGACAGAACGTGGCGACGGAGAATCTCTGGAGGAGAGTAGGTTTTATGCGCCATTCTCCAGAATATTGGCTCCTGGGAAAGCTGCTGGTTGACCGGCTTTCAACGTCAAGTGATTCATTGGGAAGCCCTGAGTCTACGGTGCCTGATGCGAGCGGTTCAGCACACGAACCGATTCTCACAAGATATGATCAGACGAGTATGCTTCAAGTGAATGACTTGATCACAGGGTTTCAGAATGTCCATATTCACTAGACAGGCTGTAAATTAGAAACTCCTGGTCATCTCAGAACCGTCTCATTGACGCAACTCCCGTGCGGAGACATAATCCAATAGGCCTAGCCCACCCAACTTCCGTATGTAGTCGGTAGTCCAGTGACGGAATTGCTTGAGATCGCCATTCCGCCCCCCACATCGTCTCCGACCGGCATCTTTCAGCGGCAAGTAGCCTCGGAAGAGCGCTGTAACCCCCGCAATTTGCAAACAGTGCATCAAAAGCCTAAATATGCGGGGGATCCTCTCGCGTGTTGGGATCTTGTGTTACATTCTTATCTGTAGAGAAAATGACACAGACAATAGCACTCATCGCACCAGCCTTGAATGGCAGTTTTGAGCTTAGGGAAGTCCATTTGGACTCTCTGCAACCAGATGAAGCGCTGATAGAGATCCACGCCTCTGGTGTCTGCCATACTGATCTTTCTTGTGCAAGTGGTAAACTGCCATGCGCACCAAACGCCGTTCTTGGTCACGAAGGTATCTCATGCTGACTGTTGTCTTACAAGTATGAATGCTAATAGCCATGGCCATTGCAGGAGGAGGCGTTGTTCTCGAGATCGGCGCAAATGTCACCTCCGTCTCACCAGGCGACAAAGTCCTTCTATCCTTCTCGTCATGTGGTTCGTGTCCTGGATGCAAATCAGACCACCCAGCCTATTGCTACAGCTTCAACGATTACAACTTCAGTGGCAAACGCCCAGACGGATCAGCTGCCATGTCGGTTATGGAAGATGGGAAGAAACTACCATGTTACAGCACCTTCTTCGGCCAAAGCTCCTTTGCGGCGAGAACAATTGTTCATCGATCGAGTATTGTCAAGGTCCCTCAACAGACATCAGTGGAACTCTTCGCGCCGCTGGGATGTGGTATACAGACAGGCGTTGGTGCTGTATTCAATACCTTGAACGTCAAGCCTGGTAGCTCCATCGCGATTTTTGGCGTGGGCTCTGTTGGCTTGGCTGCTGTGATGGCCGCAAAAGCTCGAAAGGCCAGCAGGATTATCGCCATCGATCTGCAGCCAGAGCGATTAAAACTTGCCAAAGAACTAGGTGCCACGGATGGAGTGCTTGGCCCTGATCAGGAGTACATTATCAAGGCGATAAAGGACATCTGTCCCCCTCTTGGTGTCGATTTTGCAGTTGACTGCACTGGCGTCCCGTCTATCATTGAAACTATGGTCGCTTCGTTGGGCATGAGGGGCAGAGCCGCTACGGTCGGAGCACCGGGAGGCAACGCGCAGGCTAAAATAGATATCATGAGCCATCTCACGTACGGCAAGGAGTACGTGGGCTGTTCTGAAGGAGACAGTAATCCTGGGGTTGTAAGTATAGGTTCTTCCTTTCTCTTTAGATGCCATTACTGACCGGTCTCCAACTAGCTGATTCCTGAGCTCATCGAGATGCATGCCAAGGGCCTTCTGCCACTTGAGAAGCTGATAGCGTATTATGATATCAAGGACTATGAGAAGGCTATGGCCGATATGAAGAGTGGCAAAGTCATTAAGCCAGTCTTAAAATGGAATAGATAGTCTTCATATAATCAGGCAGGGAGTCGTTTCTTCCACTAGAATTGTTTTCTTAGCTGCACTTGCTTGCCATATCTGAGGCTCATGGCTAGACAAGCAAAGGAAACCAAATTTATTGTATTCGCCCACCTGGCATTACCAACTAGTACATTCGACTTTACAGAAGCATACTCTAATGTGGTTAGAGGCCAGATAAAAAAAAGCTCACCCATCATGCGAATGCCAACATCCCGTGGATGCATCGACAGCCCCAAATACAGGAACGTCATTCACACGTCTGAGCTCGATGAAGCCTTTCGGCTGTGAGGCCGTTTGCCAGCGGAGTTCTCTCCGAATTTCACATGGTTCTGGAGCACCATAATGATTTGTTTGCTACTGCATGAAAAGGCCTTGTGCCATGGTTCTCCAGATAACACCAGCGTTGCACGTCAATGCCGGTACCTCAACTACGATATCGGGAAATGTTGTCCGCTTTTAGTACCAATTCCTCTGGAGAGTTACAATGTATCGCTTCTCATTGGCTGAGCTCGATTTCATGCCTCTAAAGTCTTGAGGGCTAGTGGCTTGGCCTAGAATTGAAGAAGCCACAAGGTTGAAACCCGCGGAATGATTTTCCCAAAACAGGCAACGCACCATGATCCCGACACTTTAGCTTCAACGCCTTGGCCTTCCCCAGATAATTTCCCCGCGGGGAACCCAAACGTTTCTTGATTTGTTGCCTTCCATGACTCGAAGCTACGATGGTGGTCTCTTCTGAGCCGGGTGGCTATATAACATCACCATGCCCTCCGCTATTCTCGTAATTTGGCTTTATTGTCCTCATCGTATTAACAACCATCCTTGTCTTTGACCGGCATCATCACTCAGAATCGCTGAATCCAGCTCGCACAATGTCTACTGAGAGCCCTACCCCCAGTGGATATCCTCCCAAGGATCATCCACAGGTCGAGAACATTGAAGATCCCGCTGCTTCGTCAAACGATGCTCCTATCGTCTTTCTAGATGAGGAGATCTCATACGGAAAAGGCGGTATTCGTGGCGTCGTCCAATCGCCCTACATCTTCGGCGCTGCATTCTTAGCATCCATGGGAGGCTTCTCCTTTGGATACGACCAAGGAGTCATCTCACTTGTCAACGTGATGAGTCAATTTCATGAGGCCTTCCCTCGCACTGAGACTGCTTTTGGCAAAGGCCTCATGACAGGCATGCTAGAGCTTGGGGCTTTCATCGGATGCCTCTTCATGCCCACGCTTGCCGATAAGATCTCGCGCAAGAAGGCTCTTTCGATCGTTGTAGTCATCTTCAACATTGGCGCTATTATGCAAACTGCGGCGAACTCCTACGGCCTTCTGGTGGCTGGAAGAACTATAGGCGGTATTGGTGTCGGGACACTTGCAATGGTATGTAGTTGTCGTCTTGGTCCTATTAATGGCTAACAGAATAGGGTGCCCCAATCTACATCTCTGAAATCGCACCGCCCAACCTGAGAGGAACCCTACTTGTCCTTGAGTCGGTCTCATGTGTCCTTGGCGTGGTAGTATCCTTCTGGATCACATATGGTACCCGCAATCTTCCCGGCGAGCTCTCTTTCCGACTACCATTTGGCCTTCAGATGGTCTGCAGCACTATTCTCGGTATTGGCATCCATTTCTTTCCCTATTCACCACGATGGCTCGCTCTTGTTGATCGATCGGACGATGCACTGCTGAGCTTGGAAAAGCTCCGCCGACTCCCCAGGACCGATCCTCGTGTCGAGAAAGAACATATTGGTATCATGAATGAAGTGGCCCTGCAGAAGATCATGCAAGAGAAGCGACATCCAGGTGTGGGTGGCCTCAAGCTTGAGATTCTCGGCTGGAAGGACCTTTTCCAGAAGAAGTCATGGCATCGAACTTCCATCGCCGTTGGCGTGGCCTTCTTCCAGCAGCTTTGGGGCATCAACGCATTCATCTACTATGCTCCCACACTCTTCCAGTCGTTGGGTCAATCATCTGAGATGTCTGTGATCATGTCTGGTGTCTTCAACATGCTGCAGCTTGTTGCAGTGACGGTTTGCTTTTTCATCATCGACAAGGTTGGACGACGGCCACTGGCAATCTGGGGTGGTATTGGAGGCGGCACAGCATGGGGCATCATGGCAGTTCTGGTTGGCGTGTACAACGAAAAGTGGAGTTCTAATTCGTCTGCAGGATGGGCTGCAGTGGCAATGGCCTTTTGCTTCATCCTCATCTACGGAGTCTCCTACGCACCATTGGGCTGGGCTCTTCCTGCCGAGGTCTTCCCCAATGCCTCTAGGTCTAAGGGAGTAGCCCTCGCTACAGCCACAGTTTGGCTCTTCAATTTTATCGTGGGGGTTGCGACACCCCCCATGATTGAGAGCATCGGGTTCGGTGTTTATATCTTCTTCGGGTCTTGGTGTTTCCTCGCTGCTGTTTGGGCCTTCTTCCTGGTCCCAGAGACAAAGGGAAAGACGCTGGAGCAGATGGACGAGATTTTCGGTGACCATGCAGGTCAGGAAGAGTTGGAAATTATGCAGTCCCGGATGGGTATCGCTGAGTATGGGCTGAAGAAGGATGTGGTGCAGGTCTGAAGCGCCCTCAAGTGCGTGGAGCTGATCCGCGGCTGAGAGTTAGGGTACGTTTGGATGGAGGACTAACGCAATCTACCCTCAATCCCTCAGGTGTTAGTAGGACATATTATCCATCAATGTAGTATCTGTTGCCTTTTCGTCATTCATGCTACTTATGCCATCTCAATGGCCTCTCGTGTGGACCGACTGTAATATGCCTCAACCTTCACCGCTATTGCATTTTAACAGCCACAGATCTCCCATGTCCTGGCTTCGAAGATCATTCGTTCTACTCCTTGGCATGTACGACCTTCCCAAGCCTTACCGTGACAGGCGTGCCCTTACTGGGATGTGCTGTCAGCTCTCCCGGCATTTGTGCCTGGTAAGCTTGACATCCCAATAGAACTTCGTCCTTTGACTTGTATGCAGGCACAATCTCTAGCTCCCTCACGGTCATGACCAAGAGAAGTCTCAACTCTGTCAAAGCCAATTCCTGGCCAATACATCCCTGAGGACCTAGCTCAAATGGACGAAACGCATTCTTATGAATGAGAGGATCAAGCCATCTTTCCGGGAGAAACTTGTCAGGCTCAGACCAGAACTTGGGGTTTCTGTGGATGGCTTTGCTTGCTGAGAAGAGGATGAAGCCATCTGTTGGAAGCTGTTGTCCTGTCTCAGGGTGTCTTAGGAAGAATGTCGGAGAGCCTTCTCGACAAGATCCAAAGGGCGGTTCTAGTCTGAGAGTCTCTTTTATGATTGCAGTGGTGTAAGAAAGCTGGTTGAGCAACGTCGGGGTTTCAGATATCCTTCTGGTTGCATCAGATGGGTCAGTCCCCAAGACTTCATCGTGTTCCAGCCGCAACTTGGCAAGGACGTCCGGATGCTGGTAAAGATAATTGTAAGCAAAGCAGAGAGTCGATGCAGTGGTGTCATGGCCAGCGAAGAGAAAGATCTTCAGGTTCTCAATGGTAACATCCAGAAATTCTGTGTCAATAGTGTCACCTGAAGTGCCTCCTGAGCCATGTTCCTTCATATACGTTCTAATGGCGAGACCATTCACCGTCTTTGGACCCTCGTTGCGCTCGTGATTTTGAAGTTGAGCTTCTATCAGTGGCTGCAGTTGACTGCGTAGTTGGCGGTTCAGAGACTCGAGACCAGAGTGGCGGAAAGGATTCAGAAGTCTACCCCATTGATGTGGCGACCAGTCCGTGACAAGGAGTGAGATTGCGCTTTTAAGTGTCGGGAAAATCTTGTCGTCAACGCCTGTCTGAATGCCCAGACTTATACCCAAGACAGAACGACCGATGATATCGCAAGTAGCCTTCATTACACAGTCTTCAAGTGGGATAATACGTCCATCTTTAGCAATCTCATGCAGCTATTTCTTCCAAATCAATGCCTCTTCGATGAACTCAGGAACAAGGGCGGTGATGTTTTGCGTCGAAAAGCCGGGATTGAAGGTCGCTCGCCATTTTTTCCAGAAAGCTCCTCCGGAAAGAACCAGATCTTTTAACCCCCTCAATGGTCTAAATTGACCTCTGATAATTTCATGCTTAGGTCGTGACGTTTCTTGAGTAAATTGTGCTGCGATATCAGGATGAAAGGTCGCCAGCATGGGCCATGAGATGTGCCAGAGATCGATGTAACAAAGGCCCAACTGCGCAACTTCAGGGTAGTTTCGAGCAAGGAAATCTGGCATCAATTGGCCGTGGACATCATCAGGATATTTGACCATGATTTTGCCCACGGTGATGAGGTTACCGAGAAGCCATGAGTGATCAGGTAGCGTTGGCTGGATGCATTAGCGATGAACATGAGACCTGAGTATATGATTGGTTGATTACTCACAAGATTGTACTTTGTGACCGTTCGCCGAAAAAAGGCCCGCTGCTGGTAAAGCTTGAGGATAAGGTACCCGATGGACGTGCGGACGAAGACGCCGCCCCATTTCAGCGCAGGGCTGGTTCCAGCCATTATTTATCGTTCAGATCTGTTCAATGGCATGTATCTACAAGACTTTCCATCAGGGATTTACTTAAAAAAGAATGAAAGAATGCGAAAATTGCAATGGAGGTCTTGCTGACGCTGCGCTGCCCCCCTCACCAGTGGCGGAATATCGTTTGCCCAGAACTAAAATAAGATGAAGCTCATGCGGTCGAGCCTATCATTGAGCTTCTTTTGTGAGCGGGATTCCGTTTACTCAACGTTTGTGTTGAACTTTGCCTGAATCTGCTTCCCGTAGTTAGAGCAGCTAACTGAGATTAGGTGATAAATAGTATGTAAAATATGCTTGCCATTGAGTTCTATAGAGACAGCGGACTCAAACTCCCCAAAGCTGGTAAGATACAGTGGTAGTCATCTAAAGAATTGGGACATTGCAGGGCGGAAAAAATGCCAGAGCTCTCCAATCCTGTCGATATAGGCTCTGGAACAGCTGGGACCATCATTAATAAGCGACCGTGGTGTAGTGGTTAGCATTAACGCCTTCCAAGCGTTAGAGAGGGGTTCGATTCCCCTCGGTCGCAATGGTCCAAATATGCCTCAGTAAGGCCTCACTTTTTGTTCATCCACTAAGTTAAACCCGAGAATTCCTCTTTTTGGGCAAAGATGTTGAACGACATTAAGAAATTAGAATTATAGTAAAAGGTGGTATGCTAGCGAACTCTGTTGATACTTTCCTCCCAGTATCTCCAATTATCCTTCCAACTCGGCTCTGAACTCATAGGTCCGTTCACCTGGCCGTTCATCTGTTGGGAAGCACCTGATTTTAGTGTCCCTCTTCTCCACCTCGTCCACAGGAACCTTCTTCGTAGCGCCCGCGATAGCAGAGAAAGTCATCACACGCTGAGCGTTGTTTCCATCGCTTGACATAGCATCAATGCCATAGTACACACCAATTGATGCCACGACGAATGACACAGCGTAAACAGCGACAAGAACAGGCCAACCGTAGTCAAAGAAGTTGGCTTTTCGTCGACGTTCACATTGTTACTTGGTATCTTCACCTCCGATGCCGGTACCAGACAGCTTGGATGGATCGGCAGCCCAGGCCACGACGAGGAGCTGAGGGTCGGAAAGCAGTGAGATGATCAAGTCTTCGTACACTTGTCGGACCTGTTGCTGGAAGTCGTGGACGGGAAGACTCTCATGTCTATCGAGGAGGTTGGTGGTTGTGATCTCTCCGTCTGCCACAACGGATCCCTGGACCTTGACATTACCGAAGAGTTTCTCACGGAGCCTGAGCCCAAGGCTATGATAGGCGGCTATGCGACGGTATCGAGCGTAATCATTACGAGGGCTGACATAATTCTTCTCTGGCTTTGCAACGTTTCCATCGGCTGTTCCGTCCGTAGATTCGTTGGTCCAGCTGCTCCAGGTAGTATCGATAATCTTTCGCTTGTAGTCCCGATCTGTAACATTCGCTTTTATTGAAGGGTGTCAGCTACTGCAGCTAAAGAGTAAGCTGCATACCCAGTGCTTCTGGCCCCCATTGCTCAGAGCTATCTGCGGTGGCACCTCCCAGTTGAGGAAGCCTAACCGAGCCGTCTTCTGGGCAATGGCCTGCTGTCGTTCTGCGTAACGTCCGCCTGGGATCAACGAGCTGGCTAGCTGGGGATCCGTCCCGATGAGACGGGTTTGCTGGGTATCGTCTGATCGATACCCCGTAAGGCTGGCGGCGGATAGCCAAATTGGTGGACACTAGAAACCCTGCGCAGGTAGTTCCCATGGCGAACTGAAACGAGGCTTTGGTTGTCCTATCAGAATCGGAGCTGTAACGAAACCCCGGCTCAGTGGCTTGTCTTTCAGGCTGCCAAGATCCTTTAATAGCTAGCGATTGCACTAGCTCAGCCTTGTTTGATACGTATGTAACTGATACTGATGCAACAGTCGCTTGTGGGCTTACATACCTAGACGAGAGGGTGTTGAAGAAGGTGGTCAGAAATAACTCTAGGTTCTCTCTGCTGGAATAAGCTCACAGCCACAAATCTCAACTGCAAATAACACTTCTAGCCCACAACTTAGACATCGATACCACGATGACTGACCAATGGCTACAGCATAAAGCTAACATAATAAGAACTTAAATGATGACTCCTTGGCCGGCCTGAAATAAGGAGACCAACAGAGCACTGCAGGATAATCTGGCATGAGGTTATAAAAAGCCGCGACGATACACGTGTGTGTACCTGCCTATGAA
>JAAQRH010000787.1:0-15413 GCA_013186785.1 Fusarium pseudonygamai
AATAAGGTTTTTCTTACTAACTAGCCTCTATATAGTCCTAACTTTAATTTTATTAAAAATCTCTAAAAAGTCTTTAAATAAAGGATATATAAAAGATATCTTAAAATTATAACTTATCTAAAGTCTAATAAGGCTTTAAAGTAACTTATTATAGCTATAGAGAAGGTTTAGCTTAAGATTAAAGATAAAGTAGTTAAAAATATAATAAAATTAATACCTAACTAATTAAATATATATTAAAATATAAATAGTTATTATACTAAGTATTAAGCTATATAGCTAGAATCTCCTTTTAATTCTCTATAGATTAATATATTATTTATTATAATTAAATAAATATTACCTATTTAATTATAGAGTAAAATAGCTATCTTTAATCGAAGTAGTTAACTTGATCTGGAATGTATTAGAACTTTTGCCGACCCACTGTAGGGGCATATGGAAAACGAAATTTACGAAGACTGTTGCATTGAAGAAGAAAATCAGGCAAAGCTATTATTATACAGTATCAACTTTTATGCTGCCACTATCAGCTAAGAAACTCCCGAATCCCAGATTCGCAATATAGAGTCCAGCCCTCCCAGCCTTGTGTCCACAGAGCCCTATTGTAGGCGGCTCAATTCTCAATTTCCGCTTCCTTTCGCGTGATAGAAACGATCGAGTTCCATCATTCCATGCAACTCTGTACCAAAACTAATCCTCCCCGTTCTGAAGTTCCTCCTCAAATTCGCCTATCACGCTCCATCCTCAAGCGAGGCTCATCATCCTTCAAGTTCGACCGGATCTCGGCGGCTTGTCTGAACTCCTGGCGTAGATGAAGATCGCCATCTTCACTGACTGCAACGTAGCCGGGCTTGAGAGGATTGCGCGAGTCCAACATGACTCCGTCCTCTAGTTCGGGAGAGTTTCCTTCAATCATATCCAGAGTCAATTCGCCTTGCTCCGGACTCCAGCGACGAGCAATAAGACACAGGGGCTTTAGGAGAACCTCCTTGAAATGTCCCGGATTCTGCATGAGATAGGTGGCCAACGCGGAGTAGAAGTGGCCCTCTCGAGCTACCAAGGGATGCTCCTGTTCAGCCCAGGTCACTCGAGTCCGGGGGTACCGGTTGCTGTCTTGCCCAAGATACCGTTTGATCAACTCAAACGCGCAAATGACCCGGTGTTCTCCTTGAATTTCGTCTGGAATTTCTCCCTCAGCGGCAAGGATGTCAGCATACTTCGACACCATCCATGTTTCGTCCCAGCCATCGAACGAGTTCTCCATATAGAGAACGTCCCAGTGGACTTCACACTTCTGTCCTGTTCTCCAAAGGCGGCCGAACCCATGAAGCATGGTGGGGATGTTGTCGGGGTATTCCACGACGATTCCATGATGGCAGGCTCCTTGGAGGTTCATACCGAATCCACCAAGTTCAAAGGAGACGACCAGGGCGTCGATTCTTTCATCTGGGTCGTTGAACGTACGAACCATTTGAGCGCGCTCATGAGGCTTGTTTGAACTTCTGATGTTTAGAGTTGTCACACAAACGCTGGTGAGTAAGGCTGCCACGATCCTATCAAAATGTTAGTCACAATAGCTTGATATTCAGATGTCTGATGAAACTCACAAGGAGGTCGAAGGATTGTCAACAAAGACTAGAACGCGATGTCCGTCTTCCTTCAATTCCAGAACACGTTTTACTGTCCAACAGAGCTTGGGACTTCGTGCACAGAATGTTTTCACGATGTCCTGACGGGACTCAGGGAACTCGACATTTTGACGTTGATGCACCTCACTGAGATACCACAGGAGGCCACCCACTCCATCTTTGGCCAGAATCTTCTCGATCTTCTTGCGGTTCTTAGTCTCGGTATCGGCTTTTTGGAGGTTGAGTGACGTCAATCTGTCCAAACAAGGCTTGTTCTTCATCACTTTTTGACCTATTGGAGAATTTAGGGCAGATGGCAAGTTTTTATTATCCTCACCACTGGGTTTCTGCGTTAGAGGATAGAATTCGACGTTGGTAGTAGACAAAGCCAGTGTTCGGACGATGGTAGGATTGGGCCACATATGCTGTGCTTTGTCAAAGGTACCATGGCCAATGTCTTTACCCTTGTCCCAACTGTTATTAAACAGTTTTGGGTAATGCTTCTTTATGATTCTGTACAAATCGTTCTGATCTTCGTCGTTATAGGGTTTAACGTTGACAGTTCTGATGTGCATGCGAGGGATACCTTCGCTTGGTACCACGGTCGTTCCGTCAGGCATGGTCGTGGGTGACAACATTCCGCGGCGAAGACAGAACATTTCCAAAAGAGGCCGAATAGCCTCTCGTGCGACTTCAGGCTTCTTAGACTTCATGTCTTCACGGAACTCCTGAAAGAGGTCCGGGTTCATCAGGAACAAGGGACCCTTCTTTTCCTGGATATACGTGATGTACTCTTCCCTCATACGGCGATCACGGAAAGTCGCCTTCCCAAGTGTTGAGGGTTCCGGTTGGATGATGTGGTCTAAAGTGAGACCCTTGTACTCCTCACCGTTTTGGAGAGCTTGCCAAGCTTTCTTCCTGTAGTACAGCGGTGCGCGGAAACGACGATATCCGGGGCCGTAAACGAACGGCCACTGTCTTCTCCACAGCAAGGTGACATAGCCCTACATGTCCTCTTGGTGGTTTAGAAGTGGTGTCGCTGAAGCTACAAGGGTCGCCTCATGCTCCAATTCGGTGATCAACTGGTGTGTTTCGGTGCGAGGTCCCCGAATGGCGTATACATCATCACAGATGATCCAGTTGTAGCTTTGACCCTTGATAGAGAACTTGAGCTCTTCCTTTTCAACATTTGGGCGTTGCTTTCGCTTTGGCTTGAGAAGTTGTTGCAATCGTGTCTTGTTAGCGGCTTTTTGCTTTTTCATTTCCTCTTTGTCAATCATGCGTTCCAAGGCCGTATTGTACGGAATGATGGCGATATTGAGAAGGGTCTGTCACATGATCGTTAGTGAAAAGGCATATATCTGCAAATATTGTTACTCACATCGATGTCTCTGTGCGACGCGGCATTCTCATCTACCCAAGATTGCAGACCAACTTCTTCATTCATGGTATGCTGTTTCGCCAACTCACTAATAGCCTGGGCCTTTGTCCTATGGCAGATCTGGATTTTGAAGAACTTCGGGAACCAGTTTGACCATTCTTGAAATGTGTGGTATGCGAGATTGGGGGGACAGAGGATGATGCTTGGCTTGAACCATCTCATATCATCTCGCGGCCTGAAGGTTCCCGCCTCAACCTCTGCCTTTACTCGGCGATAATGCATGGCTAGTGCAAGGCCGATTTGAACAGTCTTTCCAGTTCCACACTCATCCGCCAGGAGTGCAGCACGGAGTGGCGAGTCCAGAGTGCTCGAGATCCAGTTCGCACCTGTCACAGCCGTTATTAGCAATGAACCTCCAACCTCGGGACTAATGCAGCTTGAAACTTACCAGCAATCTGATGGGGCTTTACTTTCTGTCGGTTTGTCGTGACTTCCGGAATTGTCACACCATCTCTCCAATCAATACCATGCGTTTCAACTCCCACTGTGCGACAAATTGCTTCAAGATCCTGCTGGTATGGTTCCATTGTCTTCAGGAGTTGTGTATGGCTACCACTAGCAATCTGATCGCCAGCTCTGGCATTGGCATGAGTTGCTAGCCACACTTTGAGCTCTTGCATCGCAGCTTGGGGGATGGGTAGAAACCAAGAAGGAAGTCGAATGCTGGAAGGATGTTTTGGGACATTTTGAGAAGTAGGCGCAACGCTTGGGGCTCCTTGAGCTTCACTGGCGACAGAGACTCCGGTAGTCTCATTCTCATTGCCCAGCTGCTCATTGTCAGTGCTAGGTTCTGCGGAATCGTCAGAAGTCTTGAGGCGCTTTGAAGGACCATCGTTTGTTGGTGACGCGCTGCGCTTCTCTCGAGTTGAACCTTCAGATGCGCGTACTATTGAGCTAGCATTCTGAGGCGTGGACCCTGGATCAGGTGTCGCCTCAATCAGGTGTGAGGGAGGATCAGTGTCCATGACGAAGAAACCCTGGGGTTTCTGAAAAGATCCAGCCAAATGAACTGTCAAAGCCAGCTAATAGAGCGACAGCGGTGACCCCAAGTTTTAATGCTTTGAAGTGAAGGAAGACAGGCTCTTGTGGGGTGGAGATGAGAAGAGAAAAAGAGCAGGTTATGGTTGAGGGAGCTGCTTTTTAGGCAGAAGGGGATCACGTGATTGCTGGTAGTGAATGAAAAGGGCTTCCAGTGACTGCACTGCACGCCAGTGGTGAAGTGGAAGGCAGCTGTAATTCGTGGTGTACCACTACCGGAACTTTTTAGTGCCGATAGTCCGAAACCGAGAGTTGCTGGAGATATAGAGACCTTAAAGGTTCGATCCCGAGGTTGAGTCTCTCGAGGCCTCATCCAGTATTCAGACTTGGACTGAGGCTCAACAGAGTTAAAGCTAAGCTCGGAGGCTTCTATCATCGGCATTATCTTATGCATGCGAGGGGATTTTACAGTTCTTCTTTCATTTGCATTGCTATCGGGCTATGGCAAGAATCACTACGCCCAGTCCGAGCTGGAGTGACTCTGTGAGTGGAGGTACATTGGCCTTTGCCCAATTTCCAGGCAAATCAGCATATTGAATGATGTATATTGATTACTTTGTCAGTTAGAGTGAATGTGCTGACCCTAAGAGGATTCAATTCTGAGCATTCATTTCCCTTTCAACTCTGCAGGGTCATTCACTGCTAGCCATTGTGCGGTGTGGCGAGAAGCATTGAAGATTTGTTTGTTGGGCCAAAATCTCTAGGAGGTGCCGGATAGCCTTGCTGTGACGATGAATTCGTGTGTCTCTGTCGTGAAAATAGCTTGGGAAGATTCTCATGGGCAACCTTGACGCACTGTCATGCACCGACAGAAGCGCATAACCGCACCGCTTTCGAATAGAGCATATTCTCGATGATCGAGAATACCAAGATAAAAGATTTTAACTCTGAAGATCCACACTAATGCTCGAGGTCATAACAGTTCCGTCACGGGAGCTATAGGACAAGAGTTAAGGTCGGGAAAATTAGAGTCACTCCGTCCATGACCGACAACAACGCCTATTATCGAAAGTTTCAGAGTCATCCCGCACTCGAGGTCAACGGCTACCTCCGATGATAGACTAAAACAGAATCAATTTAGCATACCTGAGCTTGATTCGTAGAAAGTGATGTTCAAGCTTCTGATACCAACTTCCAACATCGACTGCACAACAATGTATGTTCGCGCAAGGAGTCATGGCTTGAGAGATTGTCTCTTTTATGCAGTAACCGAGAGATCTCATTAATATACCATAGACTTTGATGGGCCGATCAATGATCTCGCCGGGGGTGACAGGTCGATACAGCGGACCTTCAAGAGTGGCAACAAAGAAGACTTGCACGGCCATCGTAGGGGAATGCCGTCCATGAATGACGAAGTCCAGTTATCCAGCGGATTCAACCCACGACTGAGTCCTCGCAAGTTCTCCCATTCGAAATCGTCTTTATAAGTATTGTCAGTATGTGTTTCGGGTGATACCAACGAATTCGATGGCGAGCATTAGACCAGTTCTCAATATTCAACACCCTCAACTCGACATTGATTACCCTCACTGTATAAACTAGTTACTCTCGCTTTGAATGTATCCATCATTGAGGTGCGATATCTTGCAGCTCATCGTCGACTACGGAGAGATTATGCCGATTTCGACCTTATCCAGCTGGTCCTTGTGCCGATTCGGCTGGAACCTACTAACAGGAATCGGTGCACCGTGCCATATAAACCCATGCCTGTATCTAACTGGTTTCTTCCACTGGCAAAATCATCTTGGGCCTGGATCTGAATCCTGAGGCTGAAGTCCTGCGACCTCAATGGAACACGTCCCTTGAACTCTCGATTTCACTGAACAAGGGCATTCAAAATCTTGAACAAGCCATTTCGGACAAAGAACAAGAGCCCACAAAGGTACCAGTGCCATTCAGCTTACAACGAAATGACTGACTAGATTCGATAGAACTAAGTTCCGTGCCTCGTGGAATTAAAGACAGTAACTCGTCTCTTTATTCCCATTTCCTGATTCCGACCATCTCGACCCGACCAACCCATCCCAATTCCACTTAATTATACACACAACCAACACTTATCGATCAATTCTCGACGAAACAGGCGAGAGAGGATGCCTCGTCCTTCCAAAGAATTCCTTACCCCTTCGGGAAACAACCCACAGCCGATGTCTTCCGATTTCCTCTATGAGGTCAACGAGCGCCTTATCGAATGGCTAAAGCAAGATGCAACAAACTTAAGCGATGGACCGTCTGAAGAGGAAACGTTCTACGAAGAAGAAGAACCGGAACATAACTCATATAACCGTTTTGGAAGAATGGCTCACCGCCTGAAGAAGTGGTTCACGGGCCATTACCATCACGATGGCTAAAGGTTCCGAGACCTCATGTTGTGCATATCAAGAAGGTGTTTACCTTTGCTTTTCCTTGAATCTTGGATCAAGTGACAGTGAAGCATCTGAAGATGTCTCATGCAAACTCAAGTACATTATTCTACTGTGGAAACGACTCTATGAGCAATACCGTGGTTTCTTTCCCCTGGACCAAATTATGTCCTTCTTCCCTGTTATGATACCCTTGGAGCGCGGCTGCATTCCAGTGTGTTTGGTGTTCTCCTTCCGTTCTACTTGTGTGGTTTTGTGGCCTCTGAGTTGCCTTACTTTGTGGTGTTTAAGGAGTGTTATAAGTTCAGGCGTAAAGGGGAAAGAAAATCACATCTGTCACGGCGCATGAAGATCATTTATATGTATTAATATTAATAAAAAGTCTTTTCATGAACTGTCTTCCATATATATGTTATTTTGAAGTTCCTTTTGTCGTTTCAGCAACAGATCGCTGGAATAGGGCTCAGCACCTCCGCAACGTCCCTCGACGCTTCGATTCTGCCCGATCACCTTGATACCAAGTTTCGGGTCGAGCTGGAGCAGTAGCTGCAGACACACGGCGGCTGAGCGTCGAGGACTCTTGTGTTGGATATGAGCCGAGTCTATTTCCCGAGGGACCCCAAGAGCCACTTGAGGACCTTACAGCAACTGAGTGGCTTCGACCAAGCGCTGGCGGATACGGATTATCCCACTGTGTGCCTGAGCCTTCGGGGAGACTGAGTAGGGGCTGTCCAGTTGGTGACCTGACATTTTGAGAGTTCTGATCTCGCCAAGATGATCGTCTTTGGGGAAGTGCCGACGACATGTCCAGCAAAGGAGGCGGGGTAACACCTGATTGAGCACAATAAATAGAATCTGTCTGGACTGAAGATACGCTCGGTGTTCTTCTTGGACCGTATCGACTCGAAGAACCCGCTGCTCTGTGTATTCCCCCTGTTGATCTCGAGCTGTCGCATGAATGGCGGTAAGCTCTACATTCGGCCTCAGCCAAAGATCCCAAAAGTCCGCGGGTGAATGGACTATTGTTTCGTTCAGTGGCCCGTGATCTAGCCTCCATCTGCTGTTTGCGCAAATCATATCTTTCCCCAAGCAGTCCTGTAGGGCTGAATGGCTCGGAAGGTGACTCTCGGTCATTTTCACTATATGGATTTTGCGAAGAGGGACTAGGTCTATGGAGCGAAGAGGATCGGCCATACGTGTCATGGCGGTTGCTTTCCATCTTGACGAATTTGGGATGAAGCAATTAATGTAGAAATGGTCATAGGGTTTACAATTGAGGTTCTGATGGAAATCTTTGATCAGTTTCCAGTAGGGCGGGACATCGACATAATATGTTACGGTTCAAAGACCGATGATCTTAGAAATCTACGATCTGAGAATCTTGATAATGCATTCTCACCGACCATCCATTCCTTCACGGCGCATGCAGCATAGCCATTGTAAAAGGTATGCCAAAGTAAGCCAAAATCCCCAAAACTTCTCTCAAGCTGGTTTAGTAAATATAATAAGATACATCGCGTGAGTCCAGTCATCCAATCAGAAGCTGTGACACTTGACAGAAACCCTGTCCCTTCGGTCAAAATTGACCGCGTCCACCATCAAAATGTCAGCACAGCCCCGATCTTCAACGAGGCTGCGCCACCACCTTCCATTGAAGGACCATGAATGCAATCGTCATGCAATGAATTTTAATACTCTGAATGGCCTCGCGGGATTCCGTGACTACGTTATTGGACTTATTTGCTGGTTATGGTCTCCTCAAAGGCTAGGATAGATATCGCTTCGCTTCTAATAGTCTGCCGAATTAAGGTGTCTGCATAGTGGCAGTGCAAATTAGGCCAACTCATCTACTTAAGAGATTATACATTAATATTAAGAATTATTCTGACTTTCCTCCCTTCGATACTTGTAGTTCCACTCCCATCTGATCCCGACCCTCCTGAACTCCTACATCCGCTGCAGCTCCTCCTGCAGCCACTATCCTCTTCCTCTTCCTACTGCGATGTATACGACATCCAATACAAGCGATAATTCCCAACCCAACTGCTATCCCAAACGCAATTCCTACCCAGACGAGTTTCTCTAATCCCACCAAACCAGAATCGTTTGGTGACGGGGGAGCTGGAGTAATTGTTTGTGCAGGCCGTGGCCAAGGTCCACCTGTATACGGATCATTACAGTCGGGAACGCAAGTCGTTCCGCCTGCGTTGATCTGATATGATATGGTGACTGCTGATGCAAGCAAGAGGTCTTTCTCGGGTTTGAACTTTATCGTTGTCGAGATTCGGATATCTGTTTGTAACGCGCTTGCGGAGGAGAGGTCAAAGGCCGTTAGAGTTAAGGGCGAAGTGCCTGATGGTTTAACGTTAGCTGCAACGCAAAAATTATGGTATGGCGTTTCTGAACTGCCGCTTTCATCTGTCAAAGTCGGTCTTCTCCATTCGAAGTCATATGCTCTGCGAATCAGTCAGTTTCCCGAAGATAGAATCACGACAGTCCACGGACATTAGGCAACACACTATCTCCCGCGAAGTCGTAGCATCAGGTGTGTAGTCAACGGTATGAGCAGGCGTGTATCCAACAGGACACTCTGTTGCTGGATATCTCCATCCAGGACCACAGAAGCCATTTACCCCGAAACCAGGTCCTCCGGTCGTGTAAGGGTAGTTAGTATACCCCAACCAGAGATAGTTACACGTCCGCGTCGTTCTGTAAAGCCCTTGCGCCGTGCCACTGTAGCAGTCTGTTTCCATGTTCCATATGCTCTTCGTGTCAAGACATTCTGGCGGCGGTGTGAAACGCGGTAGAGTCCATGTCGGGTTCGGAGTAGTCGGGAAAGTCGTTGTGAAGGTCTCAGTCATTTTCGTATAAAGCATATCTATTGAAAATGCAAGTTGCGAGAAAAGATGTCGGGTTTCGGGCTTATTTTATGCCCACGGTTTGAGAATCAGCCTAAGCGTAGGCAGACAGGGCTGCAAGGATGTCGTGCCACTATCCCGCATGAAGGATTCAAGGCTGTGCTTCATTATCACCCTGGCATTGGTCGCTTGGCACGCGAGTGGGTACTGTAAATACGAAAACAAGAGATTTTGTCCATGTTGAAGAAAGAAGCCTAACTAAGTACAAATCCATCGTATCCCTTCTCCGCAGCCTCATCAAGAACTCTTTATATAGCGGAATCCCACCGGGAATGTTCAGTGCCTCTCTCGGCTTCCCATCGATGTTCGCGCCTATGTAACAAGAATTGGCCATAGGAAAGAGTATCAGCCGTCATGTCGTTCACTAACTCTCTCTACTTATCCTGTCCCTCCACGTACGCACGCATGCGCTGCTTTCCTATCTCGCTCGCACAACTATAGCTATAATAATCCAATTGCCTTGGATCTCAAAACATCTTGCACCTGTTGCACCCTTGGATAAAGCCGTCAGTCCTTGAAGGCATTACATGAAGAGAATTTTAGGAAAATCAGCTGCCATCAGGCCGGGGCCTGTCCGCGTTCCATTTGGCCGCTTTTCTGAAAGTGTCCTGCCCACGCTGTTGATGATGCTTATGGCCTGGAGGCCGCCTGTGATGGCATCGAAGCCAACGGCGAGGATAAGGGCATCAATCTCGTGGATCGCTCCGTATGCTATGACAAATTGTATTGGAGAGAAGCTTTAGCACCAGGGTCCTGCTCACATCGACGATACTGACGTTGTGTTTATCACAGACTTGGTAAAAGGTGTGGAAGAAGGCTGGTCACTTGGTGCTGAAGGGATGGGGTGTCTTTGAGGGCGCAAGCATTTCCCTATTGAGAGGATCTCTAACCGTACTGCGATGAAGCTATAGACCACGCGATTGGCATCAAGATTCGTGAGGAGGTCTCCATACGCACCGGTCCAGAAGTGAAACCCTCCCTTGTCCCATTTGTCTTGGAACAATGCTCTTATCCCTTCCTCATTGTGATCGAATGTACTCAGTTGAGATGGGTCGAAGCATAGCCTCTTTTACTGAGAAGCCTCGACTCATGCTTTCCCTCTTTGGTGAGCCAGGCTTGGTTCAACGGTAAAGCCAAATTTGGGATGTGTTGGAAGAAAGGACCGACTCGGTCTGGGATCGACCTCCTGCACAATCTGAACGCCTCCTTCCGGTACCAACGATTGCTACGCGTTATCACGCAGGTGGATCAAGTTGGCATCCAATCGCAGCTCTGGTTCCTCACACCAAGATCACACACACGTAGAAGCCAACTTGCCGTAAGATATCTCTGAAGCTTCTAACTACGACCTAAACTCGAAGTGTTTACGAAATTGCGCATTTAGTCAATAATGCGGGCCAGTATGATCAAGTATCTTGCTCCGCTATTGACTAGTCAAATATGTATTCTAGCACTGCTCGTAAAAGTGCCAAAACAAGACAAGGCATGATTTTCTGGTTAAGCTACATACTAGATGCAGACTAGCTAGCCAAATGGCTGGCTGAAAAGAGAAGATAGATCGCAGTAGTTTAGCCAGGCTTACTCTAGTATCTTTAGTGTAGCTCACAAAATCCTATAAGATTATTAGAGTTAGGAATTACTTACTGAAAGATAACTCTAGTTCCAAGCTTATTAAATAGTATTATGAACTATTAGTACTACTATATACTAAAAACAATTAGGTATATTTCTACTGGTTAGGACTCTGATGTGCTGGCAGTGCAGGAAAACGTGGCTGGCTAGAACAAGACATTCTGGTATAAAGGATTCAGTGGATCAAGCCACAAGGGAGGCTTCACCGCTTTCTAAAACCCCAGGTAGTGACGGAGGCACATTGTTTGTCCCCAATCTAAACATCTTCTTTAAAAATAATCAAGACAGTTGAAACAAGTATTGAGCTTACTGCAGAGACTCAAGATCTCAACAGAAAAGTATAGTAATATTTAAAATCCCTCTCATTAGCAACAAGTGCAAGATGAGGTTGCAAGCGTTGAATACGTTACTAATGGCTACTTTTCCCACAACTCAAAGTAGTTAGAGGTTAGCATCTAGAACCTCATAGAGCGCTTGTGGCTGGCTGGAAAGAGTGCCTCGCTTCTATGGTAACACTAGACTATGACTCCAATAACCATCTTGCTTTTGTACTCTTGAAGACTCTGCTTGTCTATAAAGAGTGCATGAGATCCCACTTCACTAAACAAAACATACACACTCCACCTTCTCACACAGTCAATTACCAAAGCTCCCATTATGCAAATCAAGTCATTCCTCGCCGCTTGTACCTTGTACATGTCATTCGCGGTGGCAACCCCCCTTGAACCAAGAGGCTGTGGCTGCGGCTGTCCAAATGCCCCAAACTTCTTCTTAAACCCAAACTACCGACTAAACGGCGCCATATGCACCATAACTAAACCATGCTGTATGTCCACCTGTATGCCTAAGATGGGCACGACTGGTTTAAAGCCATATACGGCTGTGTGCATTTAAAACTGTCTGCTAGGATTCCGTCTGCCTGAGGTGAGGAATACTTCCCATATTGTTAACTGACTTGATCTCTGATTGAAGAAGCCACAGCCCAGAAGCATGAAGGATAGCCATGGAAGCAAGATATTGAACATAAGCACTACATGCTAGAATAGACGACTTTGAGATTTAGTTGGGTTAAGCGGTCCTGTTTCTATAGCCTAACTCTATAGCTATGTTTATTATATGTTCACGGCTGAGTTGCAGCGCTTCTCGGTGCTTTTATTTCTTCGAATAGACAGGAGGACCTGTGACTAAGAGTTCATAATCACCATGCACAACTTGGTCTGGACAGGACGCAGGGATTACTGTGATTCTGGACATAAAGGTACAGTGAAGTAGCCAGCTGAATCCAAGAGGATATAGGGTTAAGGGAAACAGGTCTTTACTATCTTCTCTATCAAAGATACAGTTTCTCACGTTTGATGTCCTGGAAGAGTCCACCTCAAAGTCCAATCATACACGCCTGTTCCCGAGTCGTCTTTCCCCATGCAACCCTGCTTCGGCAGCTTGCATTCAATGGCCTTCGTCTTATCACCTCCTCTACTCCACGGGTTCCATTTGAAGAGAGTAGTTACCTTCAGCTAGGTTCGAATCATTCTCTGCCTCGACGCTTACCGCGCCGCGAACGCGTGAAAGCATATCACGCACCATCTTCCAGGTGGTGCAAATTTGTTCGATAGACGCTGGATCACCAATCTCGGCTTCGCGCACCTCCATCCAATGGTGGTGAGGTCGCTTGGTCTCCTCAAGATCCTTCTCGGACCGGATCACCCACACACGCGCAACGAAGTCGGGGTGGCATGTATAGTAACCGCGTTCTTCGATGGAGTAGTAATCTCTAATAAGAGGCTCAACCTCCCACCAAGAGAGCGGGCTGAACTCAACCTTGTTCTCCGCGACCCAGAGCCGGAAGCCGGCCCATTGTCCCCCAAGGGAGACATTGCCACGGCTATACCCGTAAAAGCCGATGTTTGGTGGGGAGAAGCGCGCGTCTCCGGGTGAGAATGGTGAGACATCTTCTGGATGGCTGAGGTAGTCCCAGCCATTAATGAATCTCCAAGGGATTCTGGTATCTGCCTGGATTCCATGGTCCAGAAAGTGGTTTTGTGCGGCGACTGAGTGTTCGCCGGCGCGTGCCATTCCCCAATCGTTGCCGTGAAACCGGGGTCCGACTACCTCAGGTCCAAACATTTGGAACCCTTCGATGTTCCATTCTCGGCCAGCGTTCTCGATGATCAGAGAGAGTTTCTTGATCTTGGGTAGTCGGGAGAAGATGGGAAGGTTCTTCTCCATTCCCATTTCGAAGTAAGTTGATGGAGGGGCGTCCGATGGCCCGGCCTGGTCTGAGCCATGACCGGAACCATCGCTTTGGTCGTCGCTCTGGGGGGCTAATTCCGTTAGCAAAGGATTC
Source organism: Fusarium pseudonygamai (assembly GCA_013186785.1). Classification (NCBI taxonomy): domain Eukaryota; kingdom Fungi; phylum Ascomycota; class Sordariomycetes; order Hypocreales; family Nectriaceae; genus Fusarium; species Fusarium pseudonygamai. Next base: position 13,371 of record JAAQRH010000787.1, read on the forward strand.
TCTATGTCAAAGCTTTGGGGGATACTTACGAGCTTCTCCTCGGCGGAGCGAGGCAGTGCGAGATACACTCAATACATTCTCGACGGGCAAGGCATGACGATGAAGACCTTGGGTAGTTCGTGGGTCCCAGGAGATAGAAGGCCGAAGTGCAGGCAGTCGCATGTCCACAACCTGGAGAGTGTCGTGTAGAGGGTCAATTCTGAAGGGCACGCCCCGGATGCTAGACATGACGACGCCCCCATCGCAGCCCACAGCCTTCAAGGAGCGCACTTGGTTGACGAGCGCAGCGACGCCAGCGTTGGTTTCAAGCAGGGCCTTGATGGCCTGCTCTTGGCCGTAATCATGGACCCATGCGATACTGCTATATGAGTACCGAAATGGTACGGTGACTGAGGGGAGCGCGTGGAGCACAATTTTTTTGCGCATCTCCGTAGGGAGATCGGCGAACGGGAATGCAGGCATTCTGTTATTTGACGTTTAGTACAGACGTTGAAAATACAGAGTGGGGGATGTGTCCTTACGTCGACGTAGATGACTGAAATTGACCTGAGTGATGGGCGGTGGTGTCAATCTCGAAAATACGTGTCTTGATAGAAATTCTGGGGCTCTGAAAGGAAAGAAGGTATGGTGAGTGGTGAAATAGTAGTTGGTAGTATGGAAATGGGGAGTGAAGAGGTCGATAGAGTTGAGAGATGAAGTTGTAAGATGAGAGATGGAGGGAAGATCGAGGTAGGAAAAGGTTTGAGGTAAGCAGTTGTTGTGGAGATTAATCATTCACCGTCACTGCCACTGGCACAATAGAAGTGCAAGATAGAGGCCACTCGATCGCCAGTGCCAGCCCCAAATCTACAAGCCAAAGGTCAGGTTACCTTCAACCAGTGAACAAGGTGCTTGGTGAATGCGGCCGAGACTTCTGTTCCACTGCTCAAGTTGAGAAGAAAAGAGCATTGTTCAAGTATCCATGCCGTCGGTCGACGGTGGCGACGCGACTTCCAGTGAAGACGTAGGTCACTGGGCTGTTCCCATGGCTGACTGGCGGGCTTAACGCGTAATTTCGCGGCGTTTGCAGTGGACGCGTTGCTAGATGGGACATCTGAACAGTCAGTTTGCACCACAGCAAGTCCTCTGCAGTGATAGGTACCATTCTCTGTACCTTTCTATCTCTGTCCCAAGTTTTCAATGCATTGGCTTGATATGACTCGTTGAGATTCAGCCATCAATCTATCCCAAGTGTCTAGCCATACACTCTGCTCTGCCGGCCCCGATCAGCTCGAAAGACCTATCATCCCGTCCTTTTCATTACTCGGATCCCCTAATTCTCAGTCCCTACTTACGAAATACGGATCTTGGGGCTACTATTACCCTCGGTTTTATTGCATCCAGGCTCACAATGCTCCCATCCTCAAGTCTGTGCCTCTCAACCCTTCATATGCCTCTTTCTCTTGAGGCAAGGCGCACCTTTCAGATAACCCTGCAATGAGTGACACAATGGCTGACTTTGTCTATACAGATCTGACAATCTGTTAACCATGGGCTCACCTGTATCTGCTCAGACACAAATCCTGATCCCTACAACTCTTGGGATGCGAGGCCCAATCGATTCCCGGCCGTCATATCCAAGACCACTCAACCGTCTTTCAGTGAAGAAGCCGAGACAAGGCTGAATATCCCTGACAACGACAGCGCCAACTGGCCGAATTCTCCACGATGAAGTCCTTCTTGGGCCTCCCGGTAGCTTCGAAAGTGAAGTTGGCCCGAGTAGCGATTGAGTCTCCGAACCTGGTGTCGATACTGAAGGGAATCATCCCAACACTGCACTCTGAAACCCCGTCATCCAAACTTCGTTTTCATATGTCACAATTCATGGGCGCCTTTGTCATCCACCAGAATATAACAGGATCAATCGTTGCTAACGGCCTCGATACATCAAAGACATGCACCTGAGACCTTCGGTACCCTCGTTATTTCACGCCACAAAAGGCTCAAGAATCCTACAAGTGTGAAACAATGGGGCTGAAAGCTACATCTATACCCTCCTCAACT